>PVLA01008731.1:0-84731 GCA_004027455.1 Hydrochoerus hydrochaeris
GGGAGCTTTGGGTGGGAGAGCTCATGGAGGAGGATTTGCGGGGTTCCTGTGAGACAACTGCCCTGAGACACTGGACAGGCAGCCAAAGACGGGCAACTAGGACACATATGCTACGCCACCGGCTGCCTAAGACAGGCACAGGACCAATTGCTGTCCTGCAGGCCCATGACGGGTAAGGCCTGGTTGGGTTCATATGAAGAGTCCTTGACCTAAGACAGGCGCTGTCCTCACAGGGACTGCCACTCCCATAAGTGATAAGGGAAACAATATAGGGAGCGGCACAATAGCCTCACACATCTCTCCCTCCTGCAGGCATCCAGGTGCATTGGCTTACATTTCCCAAGCTAACTAAGTAACAAGATTGAGATGTTAATTGATACCTATTGCCCTGAGCCTGGGGCGCTTGCTGCTTGGGGCTGGGGGTGGCTGCCAAAGGTTAGCAAATATATATTCCAGCTTCTAAAAAATAAAGCAGATTTAGATTCACTCACAGACTGGTATGCAGTGTCTTCTGTCTCTCACTCGCCGACTCCCTGTCCACCTTTGGGAAACCCTAGCCCTGCCGCAGCTGGACTCCGGCAACAAACAAAAAGAAATCCTAGCAGCATGAATAGAATTTATCTCCACCCTTCAGACAGTGACACTGACCCTCATTCTGGGATGAAACTAACCCAGAGAGTAATACTAACAGCACTGCCTCCCGGACACATTGCATCCATCCTCCCCGAAGGACACTCACTTTTTTCTGCTTAGAGATCGTTTTCTGCCGAAAGGCTTTTCACAGTAGAAATTCTAAAACAAGTATTAGCTCTGGACACTATTAGGTCATCAGTAAATTGGGGAAAGTAAGGCACAGACTCTGAATTCTGCATGTTGAATTGAGGTCTCTAAGATTTTTGAGTTTCACTGGTAAAAAAAATCCTATAAAATATAAGTTTATTTTGTTATTATCATACCGAGCATTAGGTCAATATAATATATATGTATATAACATTCAGGGCTTAAATTGAGCAAACTAAAGAGAAAGAAGCAAAGGTTGCATTATGCCTTTTTGAAGAAGTAAGAGTAAGATCAAAAAGTTAAATTTTAATTCCTCGTAGCAATTATTTTCCCCCTAGGGAAAGGACATTAAGAACCCCATGCCACAATGGCATCTATTTTTTATTACACCCATGAACATCTTTCCAAACTGCCACTATTCATTGCTTTTAAATAAGAATAGATGAGTTTGAAAAGATGAAGATTCATTAGTCCCAGCTCTAAATATTGCAGGTAAAATTATTTTCATACACTGCAACTTACTGCAGGTGCAGAGAACAGTTGAAAATCAAACTTCCAAAGTGTCTGTCCCCATTCAGATAAATGCAGGGGCAGCAGACAGGGGCCCTCTGCTCACCAACCCTCCAATAAATGCCTCTGACCAGACAATGAGAATTTGTTCTCTGTGGCAAGGGTCACTTCTAAATACCAAGAATATCCAAAAAGTCAGGGAATAGGAGTTTTCTGTAGATGTGGCATTTTAGATGAAGTTCTGAAGTCAGTAGAATATTATTAGGTTACGCTTTCTTCCAAACACACTAACCTAAGACAATACCCAAGGCAGTGCCTGCCCTTTGGGAAGACTGGATTCTGCTGAGCACCTCACTGGTGATTTGCATTTCTTACTATATTAATTCTCACAGTATTCCAAAAGGGTGGATATCATGAGCTGTGTTTTACAAATGGAAATGTAGAGACACTTCGGGTTTAGGTGAATTCATGACCAGATAGCTCTGCGAACAGAAGTAAGAGCTGAACTATCCCGAGTTCCCTCACTAGGCCAACCTGCAGGCTACTGTATGCCATATTTGGTAACCAAATCACATAACCCTGCATCCTAATTCCTTCCAATGCCTTTCAAAACAAATCAACCTCAACTCTGGCATCAACCCCTGGTGTATCTCCTCACCACATGCCCAATCCCAAATTGGGAATATTTAACCTTTCCAAACATAGAAGGAGCTCAGCCTTCATGTTCTCTTGAGGTCGTGTTTTGAGCTTCCCTTGAATGTGCACAGAGACTGAGATTCCAGTACCTCACTTATGACATTTGTCTCATTAGACATTCTTATTTCCAGGACCAATGACAAAAACTACACCATGTAGACTAAAGACTCCATGGCATCTCACCCAGCACTTTCTGCTAGTGTATGCTCAATGAATGTGAGTATGGTGAACTGCCGATTGGATCAGTGAGTCCTTATGAAGTGTCTGCAGCTGTCTATCTGTTTCTCCTTCTGTGTTTGCCTTCTCCCACTTGAGCCACTTTGCAGACAAAAGTGCACCCCCTACAGATCCCCTGCTGTGGTCTGCTCTGACACCCTCCCCTGACTCACCCAACATGACGAAGCCCAAGGGGAATGATTCAGCTCAGCATCAGCTCGAGGTTCTCCACAGCCTTTTCTCCTTTATCATTTTTGCCTCATTGCCAGTCTTAGTGACTCAGCTCTAGCTTAATGGAATTGGTGTTGATGCATATATAATGCTGCCTGGTAATTTTTTCCACAACTCTCCCATCGTCACTATCTCACTTGATTGATGCAGAAACTTCTGGGGACAGCAGGGTGCACCTCATAGGTCCTATTTTATGGAGAGGAAAAAGAGACAAAGAGGAGGCTTAGCCGAGGTCATGTGGCTAGTTAAGCTGGTTAGGGGCAGAGGCGTGACCCATGCAGCACTTTCTTCTTTGGTTGCTGACTGACCTTCTTTGCATCCATAGGACAAAGGTTTCATCCTAACGACTCAGTTCCAGCTTGACGCAATGGATGATGATGAATTTGACCATCATTTCTAAAGCACTTGTGGAATCTTTTTGTTGTTGTTGTTGTTTTTATGCACAAAAGAAAATATTACCTCAAATATTTAGTACTTTTCAAATGGCTTCTCACCAAACTCTCATAAAATAAACATACTCCATTGATTTATTGCGAAGATTGGAGGAGATGGAAATGGCATGAGAAGTTAGTATTCTAGGAGCTACTGGGGATCCTCTGCCCTGGTGAGGGGTCCTGAAGACAAGCTGACAGTCGGGGTGAGTAGGGTGCCCCGACTGCATGAGCAGCTCATGGGCAAGGAGCTCTGTTTGGGCTGAGGCCGTTTGTCCATGAGAAAGAGGTGAGAGGTGGGGGTCGTAGAGAGTCAGTAAAGGGACAGGAGCTGTGGTGACATGAATGAGGATTGATGACTTGCTGGAGTAATCCTTTTGGGAGGACAACATGGTCACAAGAACATGCGTTTATGCTTGCTTTCCTATTTAATTTATTGGATACTTATTTACTCTGGAATCCATTTCTTAGTTTGCTAGGGTGTGAAAGTCTGATAAACTTAGTACTTTGTAGCTATGTGGCACTGGGAATGTTTCTTTCTGATTTGGTGGAGCAGGGACACCCCACCGTGACCTGGCACACAGTTGTGAGTGTGGGTTAGATGATCTATGAAAGGGATCTCGGACAGTGCTTGCTGCAGAGCTGCTGCTTCAGAATTCCCTTCTGCGTGGGTCTTCAGGCACCTTTCCCTTTACTAAATACATGGGTGTTTTCAACAGCTCTCTGACCCCAAAGGGCAGATCCTTTGGGAACAGTCTGCTTCAGTCTGGAGACTCAGTACACAGATGACAGATACATACACACGCACACAAATGAAGGATGGCAGGAAGGTAGAGGCACAGAAAGATTGAAAATTCACTTGTTCTTGGCTTGTCCTCACCTCTAGGAGACGTCACCACTTTCTCTTCCTGAACCAAAGCTGGAATGATTGCAAATGATGCCCAGACTCAGGAAGTGGCACTGCAGGTCCTGGTTATTTATATTTCTTTCTAGATACTAAGTAATGAAACATCACAGGAAGATGAAGGTTGTGGATAAGAAAAAAAGAATCCAAAACTACTCAGATACTAAAAGTGGGACCAAATAAAACCTGAAGACCAGAGAGCATAGATTTTCCTCACTCTAATTATACATTTTCAATCCCCCAAGTCTGTCATGGCTTAGATAAATGCCTCTCACCCCCTCTCCTCTCCTCCCCTGCCAAATTTATACATGACCTCAGATCTTCAGTGAAGCTGGGAGGTAACTAAAACTATGCTTTCTGTAGAACCCATGATCACTAAGCTAAAGCTTAAACAGAGTGAGCAGGGGAGAAGCAGCAGCAGGTAAGGTTCTTGGAAGAAAGGACATGAAAGGAAACATCATCAGGGCTGGAGGTCTAGACAGTCCACCATGTCTCACACACCTCAGGCAGGGTGGAGTCTCAGGCCACGGCATCCACACTACCCACCAGCAATGTCCAAGGAGCACTGTGCAAGGAACATCTGAACAGAGTTCCCCATGCATTCGCTGCCTTGGGACCGCCAGCTGCAGCTTCCAGGATTCCTGCCCACTGATGGAGCTAGAGTCCCGGCCAGCTCCCTGGAACCATTCCATATTCAGAATCATTTTTGCATTTAATATTTGTTAGCATATGTTTGTAATATATAGTAATTAGATTCATCTTGGAACCACTTTACTCACAAAATATGTTGTATCTCCTCCCTCAACATACACACACGTGATTACAATGGTAGCTGACGTTCTTGGAAGACTGCTCCTGTGCCAAGCAAGCCCTGTTTAAGTACTTTCTGAATTACTGACTTCCTTAATGTCCATTCCATCTCTATGGGATGAATAATATCACCCGCATCACATATGAGAAATCCAAGGCACAGGGAAAGTAGGGTAACTTACCCGAAGTTACACGGTCAAGGGTGCCAAGGTGCAGACCCAGGATGTCTGATTCCGGTCCTTCCTTTTAGCTTCTGATCATGTTTTTGCATTCTCTGAAGAAAAAGTTGCACTAAGACAAAAGGATCCCAAACATTCAGTAACAACTTTAAACTAATCTCATGTGAATAAGAAACATCAGGCCACCTTCAGCCCCTAAACACTTAGGCAGCACAAGGGTGTGCTGACCTACAACGACCTTGTTTGCCTTAGTGAGGTGTGGCCAGGCCCTCTCCCCTGTGCACCTCTGCTGCCTTAGTGAGGTGTGGCCAGGCCCTCTCCCCGTGCACCTCCGCTTCGCAGTGACATTATACTGTCTTATACATTAGCTGTATTTTGCTCTGTATTGCTGGGATCTTTTTCATTACTGTATCCGTCAAGTCTTGCCCATAATAGGTCCTCAGTCAATATTTTAGGAATGTATGAGTACATCTTTCTGTATGTAGTTCTTCCCTTCTCTCACCAAAGGTATTTGCAAATACAGGAGACAGTATCTTAGACTGTGAAACCAGCTGGACTGTGAAACCAACTTAGACTGCAAACAGTAGCATAGACTGTGAAACCAGGGGGAACACTAAGCATTGTGAAAGAGAACATGAGTCCCTCACTGAGGGCCCTGCCCATTCACTTCTCTCTTCCACCAAGAAAGTAGAACTGTAAGTTTCTCCTAGAGGACCCAATATAAAAATCAACGTGCAATGTCAGTGCCAGGGTCCCTTTTTACAGGCTCCATTTTGGAAGATGATAAGGGACATTACAGTCAGTGGACACAGGTGACCGGTGTCAGTGGACACTTTCAGTGAAGGTGACTGGTTTTGGCTGCTTTGTGGTCTGAGGCTGCTGCAGGCTGTGACTTTCATGTGGAACTTTCCCCCAAGTGTGGTGCTCAGAAAGATAAACAGATAGACACGGAGGAGCAGACAACCTGTCTGCACTGCTAACTCCTCACCTGTGTAACCAGGCTTTGCTCCTGCGGGTCAAATCTGGACAATCCATGGGGAGACCTACCTTCCTAAGTCCTTGCAAAGGGTATCACTTTAGAAACAATTCGCTCATTGCTACTTAGACTTGAATAAAAAGAGACCTTGGGGAATTTCCAGGTTGGCATTTCAGGTCACCAGGGACTGCAGGTTGGCATTCTGAAAATCCAGTGTTGGTTACCCATCCCTGCTCTTGGTCTATCCCCAGACATATTTTCGGAGGCCTGGCGTAAGGTTCTCACACTTTGAAAAGCAGCTAAAAGATATCAGAAGTCCAACTTGAGCCCAGCATAGGATAACTAAGACTTTCCAGAAGAAATTAGTTCTACCTTACATCATTTGCAAATGACCCATAGTGACAGAGGCTTTAGTCCTAAATTGGATCCTATGTGAAAGGCTCATTTATCCTCTTTATAAGAGCATTTGTGGTCCAAATGCAGAGTCATTCACTAGGATGAGGAGAGAGTGGAGAGACAGAGAACATGCAGGAAGTTTGCCATTAAAGTAAGCTCATGTCAGAGAGGTTTGAACTCAACACTCTGCTCAGAAGGGTCATTCTGAGTTGACAACTTGGAGAACTGACAACATCCTTGTCTTTGTCTGGATTCTGAATGTCTTGATGTAGACTTTTCTTCCTAACATGAATTCTGACGCCCAGGAAGAAAGCGAACACAAATAAGTCATTGCAAGTGAAAATACTGAATGTCTCAAGAAATGAGAAACATGGAAAAAACAAGGTAGGTGAGCATCAGATGTAGACCCAGTCACCTTTTTGCTTGCTAGATAGAACGCAATCAAAAGCAGTTACTTCCCTTACCCGTCGGTTAGGAATTGTCACAACTGGATAAGGTCAAGAGCCTCAACCTGAAATGCACAGAAAATCCAGCTGAAAGTTGTCTGGCTACAGAATGAGACTGGATTCACTTATTGCTAATTCAAATGAGTCAAAAGAGGCACTGGGGGATGCGAAGCTTGGAATTAGGGGTAGTGAAAGCCTCTTGCTGGGAGAAATAGGGTTTTTTGTGGTGTTTGGAAAAATCACTTTATACAGTGTCTGGTTCATTATTTATGCCCTAAAATTTGCACCCAGTAAGAATCAAGGATATTCCTGATAAAAAAAAATTCCAGGAAACTCAATCCATAGTAGCCTTAAGGGTCCAAGCTAAGAATGAGTATGTTTGGCTACCTATAAAGAACAGATCTTTTGTCTGACTTGTATGGAAAGACATTTTTCTTTTTGCTAGAGTAATAAAGTGTAGAGCACTGAGCAAGTCTCTGGACACTATTAGCTGAGGTTGGTGTCATGCCCAGATAGCCCACTTGATTATCAACTATTTACCTGTACCTCCTGGTGCTAGCTTCTCTTTCTTGGGGTGAACTCACTATTCATCTATTCTATTGTGAAAAGAAATGAACTGCTAGACTCATGTGAGTTAGAGGGAGGCTTAATGATAGCAGAAATCAGATAGACATAATGTATAAGGAATAGGGGTTTTTGTGGGAATTCTTCATTTTGGAATATCATTTTCCTCCAATTTTCTGGCCAAGAATGAGACTGGAGAGCTATTTTAATTTTACCTCTGTTTAGGGGACTAGAGTGTTCCAAAGAGAAGATGAAATTTTGCTGAGCATTTTAAACAATTGATTCCAGATGGATTCTCTCTGTATCATTCTTGGAATTGTTTTCTCTAAATGTGTTCTAAAGATAGAATTTACATATTCACTAAAGAGTGAAATTGTTGAAATATTAAGCAAGCAGGAAAGGAAATTTGCCACGTTCTGGTTTCATTTTGACAAGTGGCTTTAGTTATCTTTTTTTCTTCTAGCTTGCTTCTTCCATGTTTCCGTGAGGCATATGAGGCATTAACCTTGGCAGGATAGGGACAACCAGATGAATATGCAGAATAAATTGTCACATCTCTGATTAGGCAATACCTTGAGAATATTTTGCAATAATAATATGCAACTTTCATTTCCAGTTAATTTTAGGGCTTATAATAGTGAGAAGACCAGTGTGTGTGATCTCATGTGTAAGAGGCAGAGAATACAGACTAGTTCTAGTGGAGAAGCCAAGATTAAAAACCGGAATGTGATTACCACCCATATTGTACCACAGAATACTCCTTTCTTCTAAGCAGTCCCTGTCCAGGATGTCCCACATGGAGGTGGTCACCTAGAGTCCTGACACCTATTACACAGAATGAACACTTCGGTAAACTTCCAGCATGACTGTAACTTTGCATGAGATTGGACATCAGTCATACATTGGGATCCCAGGGACTGCACCCTTCCAACACCTGAGGCCAGAGCAGAAGTGCACATTATCTTTCTTTGTGTCATTAGATGAAAATATTTTGACTACAAATGATTGAACCAGTGACTAGATTCTCAGATAAAAGCCACATGACATGTATGGTAACCCAGGGGCTTACAAGGTGCCTAAGTGCCAAAAAATTGTATTCTTTTTTTGATGTGGATGAAGAGAAGCAAAAAGGAGGGAAAATCCTCTCTCTGGAAGAGCTGAATGAGTGATGCAAGAAGTATATGGGAAGAATAGAGGAAGGACAGACACAGAGAGTTTTCAAGAACAGAGAGAGAAGCCCCATCAAAGAAGGGAAGTTGATGAGAATGGTAACTCACTACAGTGGGTCCCAACTGGTGGCCATGACTGATAGAGTCCATAATGTAAAAAAACAGTAATAACTATAACAGTAAAATGCATGCTATGAGCAAAAGTTTTATGTTGGTAATTATTTTAAAGTCCTATCAAATAGATAATATAATTATGATACCCATTGTATAGAAAAGAAAATAGAGGGAAACAGAGGTTCAAGTGCAAGGGGAGCCTATTGTTGAACACAACAGAGATTAATAATTAGTTCATTGAGAAAGAGGGTTGAAATAAGGAATTGTCAAAATTGGATTGATGCATGCCATAAACATTGTATTTTTGAAGAGAAGCATATAAATTTACATTAATTTGATGAGGCCTTTCTTCCAACAGAGTCTGCCAGTGGAAATCCAGCACTGTGCTTATGGCAACAAAAGCCCCAGCACATGCTTATTGTTTCCTAGTTTCTGTTTCTGTTATGTGAAATAAACCTCAGGACACAAGGTCATCAATCTGATGCAGAACACTACTATATTTCTACTTTACTGTCCCTTCCTCTTTTCTAGGTACTTTCCCAGAACCCAGTATGGATGGGTCACTCGTGCCCTCTCCTTTCAAAGTATTCAGCTTAATTTTCACAGAGGAAAAAAAAGAGCATGGTTTTCACAACCAGATTTCATCATTAGTTGTCGTTAAAAGCTGTATGATGAAAACCGATATGAAGACACTGGGAACTAACTTAGATATCTTGCCTAGTAAGAGCAGAAAGATGTGGCTCTACCACAGAGTGCTCATGTCCTGAAGATGGAAGTCACTCTGAACCACCCCACTGTTCTCTCAACCTTCACCACTCTTTAGCAGAGCTAAAAGCTGTGTCCCTTCCCTTGGAATCTGGAGGGATCTTGGTGACAATCCAGACAGATTATGGTTTACTTGATGCTACATGCTTCCAAGCTTAAGTCACGAAAATATACTTCTGCCTGTTCTTTTGTGATGTTGCCTGTTTAAAGCCCAGTGGTTGATGTGGGGAAGCCTGGACTGCCAGGATGCCCACAGGAGAGGAACTGAGACCTTTTACACACCCGATTCTCACACCAGCTTGCCAGCCATGTGAACAAACTAGGCTGAAGTGGCTCCTCCTGTCCCTAGTCAAGCTGTTCCACCTTACATCACGTGGAGTAGGTCCCCACCCCAAAAGGCCCTCCTAGTTACAGCTCAGTAAGAAGAAAAAAAGAGTTATTGTAAGCCCCTAAGTTGAGGTTTATTATGAAGCAGTGGATAACTGGCGTGGGCTCTTTGGTTATCACTGGATACATTTCACAGAGGGAATGGACAGCAAGCCTCCCTCAGTGGGTTTGTTAGGGAAACCTCTATCTTCCCCAGGGCTACACAAATATTAAGAGCTAAGGCTTAGTTCTGAATCCAGAAGTCTGGCAGAGGTATGTGACTATATAGCCTTGAAATGGATGATAAACAATCACATGGTTTGATTTAACTCCATGCTTATCGAACTGACTCAGATTTAAAGAGTCTGAGATAGAGATAAAAATTAATACAAGATGTCTAATATTTAAAAGTGAAAACTGTTAAAATAAGATTTATTATCTTTATAAATACCTTCAAGAAGTTGTCATTTGTGACAAAGTGGAATTAAAAGGAATTTTAGTAAGGAAACTAAGCCACATGAAAACAAATATGGCACATGATATTTTATATATGGAACCTTAGAAAGGTGATCTAGTAGAGCACTGGTCACTAGAAGCTGCATGGGGTTGGGTGAAGGGGGAGAGAGAGGTGGGACAATGCTTACCAACATATGATTGGAAAGAATAAGTCCCAGTGTTCCACAGCACAGTAAGTAAAGAGTTGACCACACTTTATTATGCGTTTATCAATAACAAGGAGAGGACTTTGAAGGTACCAAACATAAAGAAATGATAAATGTTTAAGAAGATGAAAATGCTTTTTGCCTTGATTTGATCTTCACAGCTGTATACATTTGTCCAATTATCACACAGTCCCCTATAATAAATGTGTACACTTTTTATCTGTCAATTAAAGATGGCGGTGATGATGATGATGGAGATGACGATGACGATGATGATGATGATGTTTTCCATCTTCAGTCTTGGGTGTTGGGGAAGCTGAAAACTGTAGTGAGGTCATAAAACTGGTAAAGAAAGTGGACTCTGAGCCCAACTAAAATTGATTTTAAGAGGCTGTAAAGACCAAGCACAATGGAGGGGAATTAGATTTGGCTCAGTGACCAGGGGCATAAAGCAAACACCAGACATTTGAGAAAGAAAACTTGTCTACTCTCTCACCTTTTTACCCTGATGATATTTCCACTGATGCTCGAAGGAAAGCTATAATCTCTCCCTTATCCCAGCGCTACCTCCACACACAAGCACATGTATTTTTCCAGCAATAAAAACCAACTAAAAGGAAAAGGATTAGAACTGGTGGTTGCTTTGTAGTTCTGTAAAGTGTAGCAACTGTACATTTAGGAGATTTATTTAATGACAGCAACCTATCTTCACTATATTTCCAAAGCATCCACTGAGCAACCACAGAGCCTCTCTTGTCAAACACCAGTAATAATAGCAGCGCACTATTAGTCACTACATCAGTCACCTTCCCATTGCTGGAACAAAATACTCAAGACACAAGAAGCAGAGGTTTATTTTGACTTCCTATTTCAGTCTGCACATGGCCTACTGACTCCAAGGCAGAAATAACATGACAAAAGTGCTGGAAGAGGAAAGCTTCTCACTTCCTGGTATCCAGGAAGTGGAGAAAGAAGAGCAGGATGAACATACATGCTTCCGGGTCATGCCCTCATTGACCCACTGCTCCCAATCACTGCTCCCACCTCTGAACAGCACATTCAGCTTTGGATATTATCAATGAATGACCCACCAATGGCTAGACTGCTTCCATGAGCCAGCCACCTTCCAAACCCATGAGACTTTGGAGGGACATCTGAGATCTTAACTGTAACATTCACCAAGCCATAGGTCGCAGAACTTTCAAACTCGTGCATACCACAGACACAAACCCACTCATGTAGTTTCAGTGCTATGTTTGGAACCATGTTCTCGTCTATGCCTAGATTATTACCCATGAAAGTAACTGCTTTTGTTAACTGCAATTTTAGTAGGTGTTTTAATGCTATTTCAGTGCAGACATAAAGGACTTAAGTTGTAAACTTCTACAAAAATATGTTTATCTGTCATTTTGATTAAACTTAGTTCTACCAGCAGTGGAAAAATACCAATCTAAATTACATGCCAGGATATTTTAAGCAAAAATGAAAGGAACAAGTCAAAGAAAATTGTCATCCTTCACTTTTGGCAATAATTTACTCTACTTTTATTTGGAAGGGTTAATGCAAATTCTCCATGACATGGATTAGGAAGATATTCAGTGGAACAGGGGTCATCGATATGTAATTTTCCTCATGTATGAAAGAATGGTGCATTTTCAATCCTGGTTTTTTTAAGGCTGTCAGATTCAGACTCTGCTTGCACAGCCTCTGCCAATTACAATTTGCCTCAGCTCAGAGGATATCTGTCTCTGCTGAATTCATGAAGCACTCTCTGGACATGGATGTTGACAAAGAATTAGTTTAGCTGATGTTTTAAATGGCACTTTTATCTTGAGATGAGTTGAGGACTTTGAGAGGGGGAGGAAATAAAATGTGGAAAGCCAATTTCTTGAGCCATTCATTAATGATGGCTTTTCTATTTCCTCAGAAGGATAAAAAAACAAGAAAAATCCTCCTTGCTTCTTCCCCCCCCCCCCGGTTGTGGACAATATTTTTGTTTTGTTTCTATTTTTGGTTTATTATTCTTGTATTTTCATTCTCCCTGAAGACAATTATACTAGATCCTGGAAACGATGGTATGTGAGAAGCAAGGAAGAGATAGCACAGTAGGCAGAGGAAAAGCCTCTCAAATATGCCCAAATTAGAAACCCTGGATCCTGTGCCTATGGAGCTTTACACACAGGGTGAATTATAAAGCAAATTTTTTTAAGAATAATTGAAAAGCAGAACTCAACTATAGGCTGTTTACAGGAAATAAACTTTAAATACAAAATGCCATTTTAAAAAGTAGAGGTATAAGAATATATATGTACTGTTTTGAGATAAATGCATGCACACTAAAATTTCAACACATTTATTTGAGCATCCAGCAATTCATGAATCAGGCAGCACCAGACCCTGGTTCCATTAGTTATAAAACAGTTCAAGGCTCCACAAAGTGAGCATGAGGGGGAAGTTTTCATACAGTATTTGTAAAAGATAGACAAATCATTTGCTTATTTAAACTAGAAACTTTATAGTAATAGTACTATAGGACTGGGAATGTATCTCAATGCTATCGTATTTGTCTATTGTGAGCTACGACTGAGGTTCAACCCCCAGGACTGCAAAGAAAACAGTAGCATGCAAATAATAGCTATAAGAAAGCAAATATGGAAAATTTATTATTTGCCAAGTAAGTTTCAATATTAGAAGAAAAAAAGGTCCTTTGAAAAAGTCAATTTATTAAAAAGACACAATAATCCTAATAAGCACACAGAGCTTCAAAACATGTAAAACAGAAGAAGGAAAAAGAAATAGACAAATCCTAAATCATAATGGAGACCCTGAAAAATATAGCACATAGACTTAAAAATCTGCAAGCCTCCAGCTTTGACCAATAAAGGCCAATGTGTGGCAATAGGCCTTGATATTGCAATGCATCAGTTGCAAAAGCTTCTTTCCAAGAATACAGGGGGCCTTCGTGAAACCTCCTTAAACACTGCCTCCAATGAAATGCCACTCATCCCACCAACAAGTAGTGCTTTTTCCTCTACTTCAATCTAAGCTATTTTTGTGACTTGTTTTAACCAATTAAAAGTACAGCTCTGAAATTACACTATTTATGACTGAGGTCTCAAGAGGTTGATCCACTCTTTTGAAATGCTATCATCACTCTTTAAGGCTGCCTTCTGTAGAATGGGAAACTACAAAACATACTTAAGATAAATTAATGAAATCCTAACTCATTGTTTGGATATTGAAAGATTTCAATGTCTATTCACCCCAACTTTCATCTATTACTTCCATGCAATGCCAAATATTTAATACTTTGTAAAATCAGCAACCTGATTTTAAAGATGCATATGGAAATTCAGAGATTCCAGAATAACTAAATGTATTTTCATGAAAAAGTGATAAAGTTAAGAGAGCTCACATAAAAATGTCTTGAAACTTATATATTAAACTCTAACTAGCAATTTTACTCATAAGTATGTTTACCCAAGGGAATTACTTTTAAACACATTACATAAAGAGACTTATGCAAGAAAATTCATAGCTATTTTCTCTGTAGTAGCTCCAAGCTGGAAACAATTTAAATGTCCATCAAAAGATAATCACTAAACAAACTGTGATATATTTGTGTAATAAAATACTACTCAGATTTATAAAAATAACTGATGTACTCAACAATATTGTTGGATCCCAAAAACATTTTGAAGAAAGAAAGCTTCAGATATAAAACACAAACTGCAGGATTCAGTTCAAGATGGCGGATCAATAAGCAGTAAGATACTTGGCCTCTCTGAGAGGGACAACTCATGCCGGAATAGGGTACCATGGAGAGGTCTGGACAGAAGGAGATGGATCCTCTCTACCCAGGAAGAAACTAAAGGCAAAAGAGCTGGTCAAACATGTAATCCCAAGGCTAGCATTACAGAAGCTGAGATTTGCGGCCAAGCACCCTCCAGCCACCTGAATTCACGCCACCACCCCGACTGGCCAGAGCAGCCTGAACTCACCACTCACAGAGCTGTGACCTGCCAGGGCTGAAACCCACCAGAGCCACCACCCACTGGAGCTGCGACCTGTTGGACCTGCACCCAGCCAGAGCAGCCTGAGCTCCAGACTTGCGCAGCCGCGACCCCCTGAAGCACACAAAATCACACTGCTGTGACTGGCCAGTTGTGCTAAAGACAGAGGTAGGTGAGCCCAATGGAGAACGGAGCTGGCGAGGAACTCCACAGTGAGTTACCCTCACGGGAAGAGGGCGACCAACTGGACGACATTTTGGAATCGGGCAGGAGAAGCCTGAACTAGGAATGACAGTGAGTTCAGCTGGTTGCTCCCTTCCCAGAGCAGATTGGTGGGATCCACTTGGCCTGGGTCACACCCCTGGCTGAGACCCAATAAGCCATCCCAAACTGATTCCCGCCACATAGCACACACTATCCCAGTGAAGGCCCGGGAAGGTTGACTGGCCCAGTGGGGAGGGGCCAGCATAGGCAGCCCCTGCCTAGACCTCAATGACCAAAAGCAAACAGGAGAGGGCAGAAATCACTCACCAGCATGCTTCAGAAGAACCATAACCAACAAGGAAAGGGGCTGGGACCTCCACTATACACCTGTATGGAAGTAACCAAAAACGTGATAAGAGAAAGAAACAAAAAAAGTTCCCAGCCCAAAACCCTGAGAACATCAATTCAGGAGAGGGAAAACCAAAAGAGACTGAGGGCAGCAAACATACAACATCAGACACAGCTTCAATGGACATCAAAAGATATCTTTGGGACCTTGTAGATGAGCTCAAAACTGAAATATTAAGTCAGGTAAAGCAAGATATAAATAGATTAATAAAAGAAATGCCAAGCACCTCTCATGAAGACACAGATGGAAGAATGGAGAAACACAAAAAAAGGAGAGAAACATTTGATAAAGAATATAAAGAAAATATAGAACACATGAAGCAGATTCAAAGAGATTACCAGGAAATTAAAAACTCCATTGAAAGCTGCCAAAACTGCCTAAAAGAAACTAAGGATAGACTATCAAAACTTGAGGGCAAGTTTGCAATGTGTGATCATGAAAGGAAAGATCTCTTAAAAATAACAAGGAAACAGGCAGTAACACTACAAAGGCTAGAAGATGACAAGAGAATCTACAATTTAAGAATAAGAAATGTGAGTGAAGATGCAGGAATACAAACAGGTGAATTACAAAAGCTATTCACAGAAATAAGGAAAACTTCCCAAGCATGAGAAAAGAAAATGATATATTCGGATATATGAGGCATACAGAACTCCAGCCACCTACAACCAAAACAGAGCTACACCCAGACATATAATAATCAAGATACCAGAAACTCAATATAAAAACAGAATATTAAAAGCTGTCAGAGAAAAGAAACAGATTACCTATAAAGGAAAGCCCATCAAGATCACAGCAGACTTCTAGACACAAACCATCAGATCAAGAAGAGCTTGGAGTGAAGTATTCCATGTCCTGAAAAAAAAAATAGCCTCTAGCCCAGATTGATGTATCCTGCAAAACTCTCACTAGAAATTAATGGAGAAACAAGATGCTTCCAAGACAAAGAGGAACTGGGGGGAATTTATGACCACCAATCCAACCCTACAGAGAATACTGAAGGGCATTCTAGAGAGAGAGAAAAAAATACCAGGATTTCAGGAACAGTTGCAGAAAGGCCTTAATGAATGGGGCAGGCAATAGAATGAAGGAGAAAACTAGACAAACAATGGCAGAAAAATAGCACAGCAGAAACAAGGCAGAGAAGGTTGGCTAGAATCTCTAACACAGATGGCCTTGATACACTAAAAAAAAAATACAGGCAGTGTGGATCAGGAGGTAGGGTCCATCGAGGTGCTCTGTATAGGAAATAGAATCAACTTGACAAAGGGTTTATGGACCAAAAATCAAATATGAGAAAACAATGCTCTATGTGACATGGAGCCAGAAAGAAACAGGGGCAACTAGACCACCACCTGCAGACAGGATGGAAAGACAGAATACTTATGTGCAGTAGAGAACTACTCACCTATAATGAAGGAAAACCTTGAGACTTTTGTAGGTAAAGGAATACAACTTGAGATGAAGTCCAGTGACAAGAAGGTTTGGAACCACTTAGATAAATAGCAGGTTGCTCCCCCCAGTCTCAAAACTGAGGGAGTTGGTGGAACCCAAAATGTGCAGCACCCTGTGGGAGTGAAAGGGGAGAAATAGTCTAAAAAAAAAGAAGGCTGAGGATATTGTTAATAGTGTACCAGGATTTAAAACCCACATTACTCACATCACTCTGCTTAGATGGATTATATTCTGTTCCAGTTTGTCTACTTGTACTAGATTTGAGGGCAGGAGGACCCTGCACTAGGAACGACAGTGACTTCAGTTGGATGCTCCCTTCCAGGACATAGTATGGTAATCATCCTTAATTTCCTGTTAACTTAATCTGAAGCTCTATATAACTTACACTGTTTTACCATGTCTGATATTAATTGAATCTGGTTTGTTAGATTGCTGTTTTGTATAGATAGATTTTATTCAAAGCTGTTATGATTGAGAGTATCAAGTCTGAGAGTATAGGCAACTTGCAACTTGCACAGCTGTGACCCCCTGAAGCACACAAAATCACACTGCTGTGATTTTGCTGAAGATGGCAAGATTCACTAGGATATCCACTCTGGTTTGATTATTACCTGCCTTTGAAGTTTTACATTGTCTACAATGTTTTGTTTTTAATAATATTGTTATGTACTGCTATATTCAATTATACTGTTATATCCAAACATGCCTGATGATATAGATAATTTTATTGAAGATAACAAGAGACAACACAGTAACCATTGTAGATCACCTTGTACTGTGGTTCTATATGACTTTTTGGTTTCATGTTTTTTATATGAATTTGTTTTGTTTTGTCTTGCTATGTTTTGTTTTTCCTCTAATACAGAAAGGATAGAAATAGATGTAGAGACTCATGCATGTGTAGCTGTTTACAGTCTCACTGTTTGAATGTCTACTTTGTATGCTTTAATTTTATAACTTGAGCATCTATTTCTAAGAGGACAATATGTAATTTATCAACTAGTGATTTTTTACTGTTTATCTTTTTTTAAATTCTGTATCATTTTGACCCTTTTCCTGTTTTTTTTCTCTTTAAGTAAAAAAAACAAAAACAAAAACAAAAACTGCAGTACTTAGTACACCTATATTTTGTTTATATGAAGTTCAAGTTCAGTTACCTCATTACCTGAACAGATTGCCTATGGTTCAGAAAAGGGGCATAAAGGACATATGTGGGGTGATGAATGTGGCTCCCTACACCTTCACTGAGCAGTTTCTTACCCAGGTGTATACATCTGACTCATTACCCATAAGCTTAATATGTATATTTTTATCCAACAAAACTCAATAATATTAGTTTATAATGAAAATGGATTAGCTCATTTGCCAATTGCAGGGGCCAGTGAATTCCATAGAGGTAGACAATCCAAATCCTGGAGCTGACTGCCGGATCTGACTGAAACCCAGATGGTAAGCATCCAGATGAAAAGGACACAGTGGGAAGGAACGGCTGAACTGCCTTGGTGCAACCATCCTGCAAAACCAGGTGACAAAGTGACAGATGCAGCAAGACAGGAGGCAATTAGCGACAGCCCAGGGGAGGGAGGGAAAATAGGATCAAGTGCACCTCAGATAGACCCCAATATCACGTCTCCTACCACCGTGACACCATGCACACTTTCTCCTTTTTGCCCTTTGAGTAAACAGGAAGAAAAAGATGATGTTTAAAGTTCCTGTTTTTTAAAGAGATTTTCTCAAAAGATACCTGTTTTAATTTTAAAAAATTATATTTTAAAATAGAAAAGATTCAGTTCTCTCAACTGGCGGTTTCATCCTCATCACAGCTTCACTCTTAGTGCTCCAGAACAACTTGAGAGTCATGACTGTGAAAACAAAAGTAGCTCTTCAATCTGTGTTGAACACTTGCATGTCAGTGTGGATATTTCCATGCATTCATTCTGGTTTGCAGCCTTCATTCTGGAGGGAGCACTCAGTCCAGGTGGGGTGATGAACTGAGTTACAGGGAGGAGCCAGGGCCCAGGGTACCATCCGCCATGGAGTGAGGACCCTTCCAAAACTCATGCTGCAACTGAATCTCAAATTCACATTGATGGTTTTTGGAGGTGGGGCCTTTGAGAAATAACTGGGATCAGACAAAGTCATCAGCACCAAGACTCTTATGCTGAAATGTCATGACTTTAGAAGGAGGAGGAGAAGGAAGAGAAGGAGGAGAAGAAGAAAAAAGGAGAAGGAGAAGGAAGAAGGAAGAACAAGAAGAACAAGAAGGAAGACCTGAGTTAGCACATTTTCTCTCCCTTGCCATGTGACTCCTTGCACCATGTTATAATGCAGCAAGGAGACTCCCAGCAGATGCAGCAATGATCTTGGCCTCCCCAGAGACTCAAAACCTGGACCAAATCAACTTCTTTTCTTTAGAACTTTGCATGTTTTTAAGTACTTTGTTGTGGCAATGGAATTCACTGTAAGACATCACATTAAGAAGTTGGATTTTATCCTGAAGGTAAGAGAAGGTTTTAAAAAAAATTTTATCATAGAATGACAATGATTGAATGTGTGTCATTGCAAAACCACTCTGGCAGAAGTATGTGGTGTCATTTGAATGAGCAAAGCAAGAATTTGGGAGAGCAGATAAGAAGCTACTGAGAAAATTTAGGGAAGAAATCTGGAGGATTCTGTGCTAGTTAATCTTGACTGTCAGCTTTATTGGATTAAGAAACTCCTGGAGGTGATTGGAGGGCACTAATGATGGACTGAACGAGGTACGGGAAGATAAGGCTGATTTGGAGGAAGTGGGTCAAGAAAGGCAAGTGCTTGGGGACTACATTTTATCTCTGGATCCTTCTTTTCTCTGCTCTGTGTTCCCCCAGCACCATGAGGTTGACAACTTCCCTCCACCATGGCTTACCAGCATGTTTCATCCTTGGAGTCAACTGACCCCAGACTGAAGCCTCTGAATCCATGAGCCAAAATAAACTTCTCTGATGAGCTTCAGGCCTCGGGCATTTTGTCCCAGCAGCAAAGATCTGACCAGTAATGGCTGTTAAGGTAGTGGCAGTGGCTGTGAACACAATGAAACTGAATGACATCAAAGAGGTAAATCAAGTTAGGCATGGTGGTTATCTTAGTTACTTTTCTTGTTGCTGGAAAAAAATACCTGACACTCACAAGTTAAAAGAGGAAACGTCTATTCACCTCAGTTTGTGGAGGTTTCCGTCGACAGTTAGCTGGGTGTAAGGCAGGACACATCACAAAGGGGAAACAGTTCATGGCATGGCAGACAGAAGGCACTGAAGCAGCAATAACCATGCCTTAGCAAGTCTGCTTTCTTTCTGTCCCTTTATATTCTATCCAGGTTACATGCCTGTTGATTGGTGCCACTCACACCCAGGGCGGGACACCATTATCCACACCCAGCCTTAATTCCAGTACCACATACCCTAATCCAGCATCCCATCAACATCACCTTAACCCTAGATCAAACCACTTCCTGAAAGCACCTGCCCTATGAGCACATGAGGCTTTGGGGGATATCTAGATACAAGCCATGGCAATGACAGATGCCTGTGATCCTGGAACTCTGGAAGGCTGATGAAGGAGGATTTCAACTTCAAGCCCATTACAGGCAACTGAGCAACTTATTGATACCTTGTCTCAAAATCTTAAAAGAATTTTTAAAAGTTTGGCAATGTAGCTCAGTGTAGGGGCCCTTTGCTTTAATTCTCCAGCACTATAAAACAATGATTATGGTAATGAAAGTAATAATAATAACAATAGAAATAAATCCAGAAGGAAGATGAAAGTTAACTACGATGACTATCTCCCAGCATTTGCAATTGGGAAGAACACAGTTGATTTGAATTTGAGGGAGAAAGATAACAAGTCTAGCTTTTAACACATGATTTTGAGATGCTCGTGGAGAATTCAAAAGCATGCTTTCACAGTGTTGTTGGATTTTACAACTCAGCAGACTTTTGGCCTGGAGTGAAAGATAATAAAGACATCATGAAAGTTGAAGGTAAATACTTGCTTGCAAATTCCACAAAAAAATGGTAAATAATATGAGGAGTTTGATGTTCTATTTGCAGTAAGAATTCTTCTTCTGTAAAAGCAAAAAAAAAAAAAAAGCAGAAAATCCAACCACTTAAAGAATTTTATTTTTTCTCATATACAAGAAGGTAAGAGATAAGTGGGTGCCAGCACTGGCTTAAATGTTCAGTGATGTCAGAACCAGCATATCTGAAATTCACTCATCCTCATAACTTCAAGACAGCTGGTTCAGCTGGGGCCACCAGAGTCATTCAAAGCAGGAGGGGGTGGAATGTCAGTACTTTGAATCTTCATAGAGAATCGAAACTTTACCCCTAATGATCTAACTGCTCTAACCCATATAGGCAATGTACAGCCACCCCTCATCAAAGGGAAGCTGGAGAAGTGAACATATTTAACGTAACTCAGGCAAGGTACAAGGTAACAAGTAATGGATGTCTTGGTTTTGCCAAGCAACCCAAACATCTGAAGAGTCAGAAGCATCTGAAGTGTTCATGTTGAGGAAAGTCCATAGTGTCTGTATATGATATCGTGTGGGATCTTAACAGCTGGACCTGATAGAATTTTTAATTCCCTTATTTGATTGTATCTTAGTTATGTCTTAGTTACTTTTCTCATGGCTGAGACAAAATACCCAACACCCAAAATTAAAGGAGGAAAGATCTATTGTAGCTCACAGTTTATCAAGATTTCAGTTCACTGGCTGGCTCTGAGGCAGGGTGCATGACAGGAGCATCACAGAGGAGAAGCAGTTCATGGCGGGCAGAAGGCAGCAAAGACATGAAGTAGCAAGCAAGCAGCAAGCAGCGAACAACAGCGGCCCTGTTTCTGTCCCTCATCTTCTATCCAGGATACCTTGGGGCAGGTAGCGTCCATACTCAGAGTGAAACACCCTTAATCCTAGCATCAAACCATCCATTAATCCCAGCATCACCTCTTCAATGCCCACATCGCACACTCTGGATCCAGCCACTTTTGAAAAAATTCCACTATTCCCACTGGAGGCTTTGGGGGGACATTTAGGTATAAGCTATTGAATGGGTTCTGTAGGGAAAAGAGATGAGAGAATAAACCAATACGGAGATTTTTATCTTTAGAAGATACTAAAACAAGTAAGTGGAAGATGGAGAATCAGTGAGCTGAAGCTAAAGGGAATTTCAAGTATTCTCCCTACATTTGCACTCAGTTTTACCAGTCAGCACTGCATGGATGTCCATATTTCTTAACCACTTTCATTAACACCAGAGTTTTTTCACCCATCTAATAGAACTAATACATGTTCTAGGCCATGTATTGCAAGAGCAAGGACCTGTAATTTTAGCTGTTATTTTCACTAAATCAAGTACTAGGTTCCATGAACACATTGTTATGTTTAATTATTATAGTGGAAAATTACACTGAATGGAATAATCATCTGATTTAAATTCTAAAGCTGTGCCTTCCACAAACCATTTCATCCATATTTTTCAAAGTATACACATACAAGAATGTGAAAATTAAATATCAGTAACAAATGAATAAAAATAATACGAGCCAAGTTTGGAGAGCAACATGATTCTGCCTGCAGCTCTCTCTGATCCCGTTTCATCCCAAGGATTTCTACTGGGCTTTTGAACTCAGAAGTGTCCCTGGGATGTCTCTGTCATAAAGTGATCACACAAAGCCAAAGCAAATTTCTCTTTGATGGGGCTTCATGGAGCACGAGCTGGTCAGTAATTTGCACCTGCAAGAGCACTTGTGAAACCAACAGTCTTACAACTTATCTTCCTTTTTCAAAACATGAATTTTCCTGTTTATATTTAAAGTTTACAAGTTCATGCTATAAGGCACATATGTACAGTAAAATGGCTATAGTGGATTGAGGGCTTCCAGGCTGACATTGACCCACTCAGCCCAGCTCCATCTAGACTCTCATTCTTCCCCCAACAGGAAAAGCCTCCGTGGAATTTTGCTAGTCTCTGTTGATCACTCACATGCTGCAGGAGGCACTTAGGTGTTAATTGCACAGGGATTTTGTAGCTCCTATGTAGAGGAAGCCATGGGAAATTGATATAATGAGAAACTGATGATTCAATAGCTATTAGACTAATGCTAAACATACAGTGGTAAGATTAACTGTGGCCTGATGTATTAAACCAAGCATTTGGAGACAGTCTACCTTAAGGCATTTGCCAGAGTTCTTCCTTTTAGGGGACTTTATTCTAGGTACAAATCCCATTAAGGTATGCAAGGCCTTTCCCACAGATCCCAGCTGGCACAAAAACTACTGAAGACCTATTCAGGAAAGATAAAATGCTTTCTGGGCTTTATACACATGTATTACATTCCTTCATTGTTTTTGAAATGATGACAGCTAGGAAGACATATGTTGAAGCAAAGACGTTATTGAAGTAGATCGTGGATGTTGATAGTATTGATGACAAAAAGAGAAAGAGGAGGAGACGCAAGATGCACATAGAGATGATGAAGAAGAGGACAAGGAGGAGGTGGAGGTGGAAAAAGAGGAGGATTGGCTACAGAGGTCTTGGAGGTGATTTGATCTGACCCGAATATATGCTACCAACTTGTAGCAGGTGGACAATAGTGATTTATTTTGCTTTAAAATGGTCACGATTTTAATCATATACTCTGTGATGAGCATGCTGTTCTTCACTATAGGTTAGCATACTCTGTGTGAGAATTATGCTTGCTCCCAAAGATAGACATGCTCCCATGGGTGACCCTATAAATTCCCAGTTCTGGACGTTGACTCTCCCCTGGAGGCTCCAGGGCATCCTTATATGTCCTTGCTTCTTCTCATTCCCATTCTTCACCGATTTGTTGTTTAACTTTCAGTAATCTCCACCGATCCACTATCTCCTCTCTCGATCTTAGCAGATTCATTTATAGATTTTTCCTGAAAATACTCATTTAGAATCTGTTGTGTACCAGTCTGTTTTCTAGGTACTGGGGCATCAGCAGTGAATAAAATACAGGCCTGGTTCTCACAGAGTTGGTGCTGGTAGAGGAAAACAGTAAAAGACAGATGCAGACTATGCTGAGTGGGTAAAGGTTCAACAAGGAAAATAAGACAGCGAATGGGCCAGGGCACCACTGATACACAGCCTGCAGAGCACATGAGAAGAGGACCGTAAAGGGTTTGCAGGGGGACACGTGGGTAAGAATGTCACAGGTAGAAAGAAAAGCCAGTGCTGGCGTCTAAAGCAGGAATGTGCCTTATGTGTTTAAAATCCAGCAGGAACCAAATGAGCTGAGTGGAAAAAAATGGTAGGGGCTGATGGCAGAGGGACAGCCAGGAACAGGAACCTACGACCTTGAAGGACTTTGCAAGGGTGTGTACTTCCCTCTCAGTGAAATGACACCTCAACCGAGTATATGTAAGATCAGGAATGGAATGATTCACATTCTGTTTATTTGTTTGTTTGTTTCATGTTTTGTTTTAGAGGCAGATCTCACTGTGTAGTTCAGCCTAGCTTGAAATTCACTATCCAGCCCAGGCTGGCCTTGAACTTGAGGCCATTATTCTGTCTCAGCTTCCTGAGCTCTGGGATCACAGACCTGTGCCACCATACCCAGCCAAGGTTCGTATTCCAAAATGATGCCTGTCTTGCCCTGCTGAGCCAGGAATGTGAGGAACAAAAAGAGTGTGCTGGTTTCCTGCAAGTAGCATAACAAGGTACATCCCAACAAACCATATATATGCCAGGGCCTGCTTCCAGCTCAGGTCACATTCCAACATTCCAGGTTATTAATTTTGGAGAGACAAAATTTAACCCACTGAAACTGGCTTTCAGGATCCTTTGTGATAGTCCCAGCATAGATGATGGTGTCTTACTGGACAAGGAATGTAATGATCGCTGATTAGATTTGGGGAAACTGCAAAGGAAAGACCAACTGAATGTGGTTTAATTGTGGGTAGAAAGAGAATGGAGAGTTTAGGAGTGACGCTAAATTTGCTGGCATCGGCTAACAGCAAGAATGCAATTTCTACTGTGCAGATAGCAGGGAGGTAGGTTTCCAAAGAGAAACAAAGAGCTCTGGTTTGGATAACCAGGTTCGAGATGCCTTGTCTCCTGTTGCAAGGGGAACAGGGGAGCCACCAAGGAGATGTGGCCCTATTTCCTTCCACAGTGCTTCTTTGTAATAGCTCCCTCTGTTTCCTTCTTCCCCTCTGATTAAAGCTGAAGCCAACACACTGTACATGAGCTGTGGAAGAAAATCCTGCTCACAGATGGGGAGCGATGGGGGACATGCACAGTATCTTCACCTTGTCTGTCTGACAGGTCAGGAGTTTGTACGAGGATCATCTTCCTCGGTTACAGTATTTACAATCCCAACTTCTCCTTCGTGTTCCCACCCCGAGCCCACTCTTTCCCAACACCCCTGATGCACACTAAGGAGCTCACACCTTGGAACAGAGATGAGACAAAAAGGGGGAAGGAGCAGAGGAAACAGCTTTGAGCAAACAGCCACCTCCTGCTGTCCACTGTCCCTCACAATTAGATCAAGGCTTCTTCCCTGCCTTGAAATGTCACTAAACTGCTTCTGTCCAGAACACTCAAGCCCTCTTTGCTGTTAAACACCATGGATGCATCCATTCATAAAATTAGTCAATGCGTGTTTGCAGTACGTAAGGATTATATTCCTTGTGAGGAGTTGGTGTGTGTACATAACACATCTTCATTCTTTTTTTATTTCCTCCCTTTGCCCTCCCACCATCTCCTGATTCCATTCCCTTTTGCAAAAGTTCTCTCTCTCTCTCTTCTCTGTCTCTCTCTCTCTCCTCCTCCTCTCTCTCTCTTTCTCTCTCTCATCTTTTTCTCTCTCTGATTCCATTTTGAAGCAGTCCTTGTCCTGAGCCACGAGCATTCAGCTCGCTTCGTATTTCTCCCCACTCTGCTTGCCCCTTCACTCCCTTCTCCTAGGTGCTGGCCCTTCAGTATTAGATGTCCAGCTCACACCCTGCTCCTGACCTTTGGATTTACATCTACTACCTCTTGGGCATCTCCAAGCAGCATCGTCCATGCACAGGAGCTCAGGGTTGTCCTGCCCACTCTGGCTGCTCCTAGCTCCTTGTCTCAGGGCTGGCTCATGGTCCTGCCACCCTCCGGATCCCCAGAGCCCCCGCCTCAGTTCTCATTCTTTCCTCTCTTCCTCCACCATCATACACAAATGCCAAGGCGCTCTGCCCTTCTCCAGATGGGCCAACTTTTCCCGCACGCTGCCTCTGTTGTCTTACTCAGCTCCTGTTTTGGAGGCTCTAGAGGTCACCTTCTATGGATAACCATCCCCAACCCTACAGTCATTTGTCTTCCTCATGTGTTCATTTCTTAAATTCCAGTTTATGCAACACCATACTTAACCCACTGTGCCCTGAATGTCTGCTCACCGCACTCTCCACAGAACCAGGAAATTCCCAAAATCAGCCTGCCCTTATTCTTTGCGCCCAGCCAGCCTCCCTCCTTGTCCCCTCCCAGGAAGAACTCTGGGCTTGACACTCCTTTGGAGATTGCTCCATTGTGCCTTCCATTGGTGCTGAGCTCCTGGCTTGTTCCTTAGCTCTTTACAGTGGGCAGCTTCCCCAGGTGAGCCAAACCTGGCTCGCCAAACAAGGACACACGGGGAACTTCTTTGTGTGCTGCATAATGATGATTTTAACAATGGTATCATGGGATAAACCACCTTGTTTACCTAAGCCAGAAGCATGGATAAGAGAGAAGAAAAAGAAATGTCCAGAGAACTGCATCTAACAGCACCAGCCACGTTGTGATGGGCACTGTTTTTCTCCTCTTGATCTCTGAAAGAGAGCTTTGGTTCTTGCCTTTTATTACATCCTGACATTCCCAAAAGTCTCATGAGAAGGTGTCCCACTGAGTATCTACCAACTCCAGCTGCTATTCTTGATGTTGAAGGAGCTTCCAGGTAGATCTCCATGACTCCAGAGATCCTGTGCAGCCATGAGAGAGTTATGTGTCTCACCCACAGCTTGAGCCCAATCTGTGGTCCAACAGCTGCCATAAATACTCTGGCTTGATGGATCATAAGCAAGATTTGCAAACTCCCAGGTCACTATTATGCACCAACATTCTTGAACTTCTTTCTCTGTTTATCTTCAAGCCAGTCTTTTTCTATCCTCTTGCCATAACAGAAAAAGATGACTTTCCCTAGAAAGCCGTTTTGTATATAGAGTACTCAAAAACATGAAAAGTTGCATGAAAATTTAGCGATCATTGATGTTTTATGAAAGATAATATAAAAATACAAACATCAAATAAATATGTGAAAAAATGTTCAACAGCATTGGTCACTTGAGAGATGCAAATTAAAACAACATTGAGATTCCACCTCACCCCCAGAAAGAATGGCTGTCATGAAGAAATCAACCAATAACAAATGCTGGAGTGGCTTTGGGGAAAAAGGAACCCTTCTCCACTGTTGTCAGGAGTGTAGACTTGTACAATCACTATGGAGATCAGTCTGGAGATTCCTCAAAAACCTATTTGACCCAGTTATCTCCCTTCTGTATCTTCCCAGGAGAATTAAAAACATCATACCATAATAACATATGTGCACCTATGTTTACACAAGCACAATTTGTAGCATCAAAATCTTGGAAACAACCCAAATGCCCATCAACGAATGGATGAATAAGAAAGATGTGGGGTTTTTTATATGACAGAGTATTTATAGGTAAACATTTATAGGTAAACAGATGCAGTTTGAGACCATACTCTCAAGTGAAATAAATCTGACTCACATGTGTAAACATCATATTGTCTCCCTGGTGTGAAAAACTGAAAAAGTAAACAAGGATCAAAATGTACCATAGATGCTGTGAAATGGGAAGAAATTATTCAAAAGGAAAGAAGAACTAGGATGGAGAAGGAGGAAAAGAAAGAGAAATGAAAAACACAAGAACCCAAATACAACACAGTTTCTAATACTAGTTTCTCTTAGTTCATCGAAAAGCACTAACATTTTTTGGAGAATTTTTATGCCCATATCTTGCATTCTGAGTAACTTTTTGAAAATAATAATACACAGTGTATTAGTTATTATTCTATTGTTTTATGAAATTTTTTCATTAAATAAATAAATAAAATACATTGAATTATGATTTATATTTTTTTAAAACATCATCAAAACTTTATGGAGAACATACATTACTCTCATTCTCCCAGTGGCTTCTACTGTCTTTTTTTTTTTTTTTTTGCAGAAAAATACGTTTAAATAATTTGAGTTCTTGACTAATTAACAAGATAAATCCATGGTGCAGAAGGTGGAACTTGGTGAAAGGGATGAATTAATTTTTAATTCCACTGGGGCTCAGAACTCTTTGCACTTTGCTATAAATCACAGCATCTGCTGCAATTCTGTCCCATGCTCACATGATGGGATTTTTTTTCCAAATTGGTAAACTAGAATTAGGCTAATTATCTAAAAGAAACTTTTAAAGTCTTTAACAAGCAAGTTTATAATATACAGGGTGTTAAATTATTTTAGAAATAGTATTGTTATGTAACATTTTATATTGTACTATATACATTTGATAATAAAGATTATATTCCATTCATATAATGTGTAACAGTGAATAAAATCAAACTTTGCCACATCTTAGTTTGAAAAACAAACTTAGAACAGTGTCAACTATCAGGTATTTGCTAACTCCTGCTATTAAAATGAATAAGTAAAAGAAAAAACTATAAAGAATAATATGGACAAAGCATGACCGCTGCTTTAAAATGACATATAAGCTGATAGATGACAGCTAATCTAATTCTGCATGGGCAAAGCCAAGCTTACTGTCCGGCTTAACTCTGTAGAAAAGGTAGGAAGGAGCGTATGCATTGCATTAAAAACAGGCACACTAACACTGCTACCCTACGGGGGGAAAATCGAAAGGCAAAGAGAGCCTTACAGAGGCTGAAGCAAAGGCGGAGCCAGAACTTGGGTTTATTTTGGTAGCTTTCTGTTCATTGGGGCGTTTTTAATAATGTCAAAATGATCCTCTGCTGTATGAGATCTGTGATGAGCTCTCCTCCTCGGAGTTACGAGGTTTGCAGCTCACAGGATGGGGAGAAAGCCACAGAGCTCCAATATTTCTACTGCATCATTGAATTCACAGCAGTTGACAGGGAGAAAATATCCACCCTGCCCCCGGAATCCCTGCCAAACCTGAGCTCGTGCCCCATCAACACCACCTTCCATGACTCCGGGTGGGCTGCAGTCCCAGAAACCTGCTAACCCCCTAGGCTGGGGCCCGGTCTTTTCTTGTGTCTCAAGTTCCCCACGTGAGACTCCTCCACCACTGGAACATGTGCTCACCACCTTTTGTCTGATCTGCATTGTACACTCATGATTCACGATCCAGGTTCCACCAGCTCTTGGGGAACACCTTCCCCAAGGTCCCAAAACGACAATCACTACGCCCCTGGCCCACCACTTCTCTTACCGCCACCCCACCATGTCCACTGTGTGGTCCGGTCCCTGTACACCTAGCCCGGCCCATTTCCCGCTGCTAACAATACCTGACACAAAGGTGCTCTATAAATGTTCTTCCTATAAATTAGTGATTCGGAAGAGACAGCCTGCATATGGGTTTTAATTTTATACTATCAGAAAAGCTTTTGAAAATAATAACTCGGGTATTTCCAACACATTTCCTTGCCGTAAATGTTCTTGGCACTTAAGGCAGCTTGAGTCTGGATTATGGCATTTACAATTGGAAAGTTAATTATTTATATCTTCGTAACTCATGTTATTCAGAAATTGAGCAAAAACAGTGAATTCTGTCCTCTGAATGCATCCTCTTCCCCATCTTTGTTGAGTTTCTACACAATCTCTTCGTGGGATGATACATCTTGTTGAGTGGAAATTCTGCTAGGTTCTCATTGCAATACCAGTGATGTATGAGTGAGTTTCTGTGTGAGCAGGTAGGGTTAGGGGTCACGCAGGATGTGGACAGGCACGTGCAGCAGAGAGGGTACTGGGAAGCAGGGAGGCTTCTCTCAGGTTGGCTATCCCAGCAACCACACTCATCTCCAGATTTCCCCAAGTCATGTGCACACTCTCTCCTACACACACCACAGAGAGAGCTCCTGCCCTCTACCCCTTGTTTTCAGTGAGCTGATAGGAACACAGTCTGCTGACTCACAGGGCAGGCTTTGCTCTGTCCCGAAGCACTGACTACAGAATCTGTGCCTAAAGTCTCTTTTCTCCAATATTTTTAACACATCATAATGTCAGTAACAATGAATCTTTCTCTCAATTAAACGATACTAACAGCTTGGCTTAGTAACTAAGCTATCCAGAACCCAACTATGGATGTTTGTGATAGCAGCTTAACACAAGCAAAAACCTCCACAGTTTGCTTCATGCCCCACCTTCTAGATCTAGCTCTGCCCCAAATAATGGGTGAATTGTCACTCATGCATGACTCTGTGACTCATATGTGACATTTCTGTAAAATATCCCATGTTGTCATTTGTGATGAAGTTTTTTAACTGGAAAAAAAATTAAAATATTGAGGAAATTTACTATGAAAGAAACAGGGTGCTGTTTGTAAACACGAACTGTTCTATTATTACTTGGAAACTATTTTTAGATAAAAAGAATGTAAAGCATTTTATGTACTTTTAAATCTTTACTGTCATTCTTTACTGCGAACCACCAGCATGTTCAACAGTCATTTCCAAGGAAAGCGTGCTCACCTGTTTCCCCATCTTTCTTCCTGTCCCTAAAATGTACCAAATATATCCAAGAGGGGGACAAACGATGGAGATCTCTGGGCACCATTGGTTAGCCACCTGTTCCTGGGGAGTCAATAGCTTCATTTTTCTTTTCCTCTTTTCATTTAAAAATCCTTATCTAGTCATCTAACAAAAGAGGAAGACTTCTGGCTGCTAAAGAACAAACATATTTCAGAGAACTTCATTAGACCTACTAATAGGATTACTGCTTCAATGACTAAGAGACTATAAGCTTTTAGAGAAAGAAAATCTAATTAAGATGGTGCTCATACAATTGGAGACACTAATAATTAAATTGTGATAGGTCTTGTTAGAGGACTATGCAATATAAGGCAGTATTGTGTTTTGAGGCCGTGTGATTTTCTTGAGTCAGTTGCACACGATGCAACATTTTGGCGAACTTTGCATGATGGAAATATTCAGGATGTCCTGCCTCTGTAACATGACCTGTGGTAAAGACATGTTACTGAACTCATTTTTATCTGTTTGGGAGCCCTCTGCGGTGTTTCAGAAGTTAGAAAGCGAGCTGTAATTCTTGCAGCTTGCATTCTTGGGGACAAATTGTTCTTCGTCACAGTGAATAAGTCACAGTCACATCTGTCAGGCAGCCTGAGGCACACAGAGAGCCACTTCGAAGCTTCACTGGGACAGCTCCACTGGGATAGCTCTTCTAGGCACTTTGAAATCTGCCCGCAGTGGTGTAAAACTTGCCCCACTCATACTGTGTCTGAAAAACTACGCGTGCAACTGAAGTTTGATAAAAATATATTTAAAATAAGCAAGAAAAAATAGTTTTGGCCTTAAGGATAACTGTCACCATTTTTTTTTTTACCAAGTAGAGTTAACTTATATGTATAATGATTTCAAGTATGAAGTTATAAAAGATGTGACAAAGCAGAACAACAAAGAACAAGAGGAATCTTTTTTTTTTCAGAAAAATGTATTTGCAATTCAAATGTTCATATAAAAAGCATAAATTTTAAAAAGTCCATAGATGTATGTTTTGTAGAAGTGCTATGGTTTCCCCATTCATTGCAATTACATTCCAAAATGTGCCGGGTGGTCCACACTGGGTTGCTGTATAGGCTGTCACACCGAGGTCACTCTCATCACCACCTCCCCCGAGCTGTTATCTTCTGACAAATCCTCGTGCGGCCTTATCCGATTGAACAGGTGGAGTAGCACGTAGCCGCACTGAAACCTCGGGGAGGTCAGCTGCGTTGGGTGGACCAAGTTTCTGTTCCGCAGAGCCGTCAAGGGCAACCATAAAGTCCTACTGGTGGAAGACTCTCCCCGGCTACTTTCTTCGATGTCGGTGGCTTTGTCGTAGTTCAATACATCCCAGTGTAAGTTGACGGCTCGCCAGCGCTTAAACACCCTATAAACTGCAGCTCCTTCGTGGACAATGAGACCTGAAGTTCATGGGGAAAACAAAAATGATCAGTGACAAACCATAGGAAAGCTATTCTGCAGAAAAGTAAAAGATTCATGAAATAATTCCCTGGCATTCCCCACCGTCAAAGAGTAGAGTGTGCCCATGACTCAGATATTACGGCTCCTGGCAGCTATCACTGTTGCCGTAGAGTGAATATTCAGAGAAGAAAAAGAATTCACTGACATGCAGGCAGTTAAAGTGTCATGGATGTAATTTACTTGCTCCGTCATGGCTCAGAACATGCTTTGGGCATTTATGTTGCTTTAGGAGAAGAATTTGGTTCATTTACTAATTCACCCTTGAACAACTATGTGCCAGGTGATGTGCCAAGGGCTGAGCCCAGCCCACAATTTAATTGAGAGACATTAATGACAATATCATCTTCCCAGTTCTTAGAATAATGCCTGGCACGCAGTAGGCAGGATACTTCTGTGCCTTATTTTACACTTTCCTCATCTATGCAGCAAAAACTTAAGTGAACAACTATTAAAGAGCTTTATGTACATTATTTCATTTAGTTCTCACAATCACTTTATTGAAGTAAAATACTAGCATTTCTCTCACTTTACCAACAATGGAAACTAAGGCACAAGGGATCTTAAGGAAGCTTCTCAGAGCCAGGCGTGGTGGCTCATGCCTGTAATCCCAGCACTCGGGAGGCTGAGGCAGGAGGATCCTTGTGAGTTCAAGACCAGCCTGGGCTACAAAGTGAGCTCAAGGCCAGCCTGAACTGCATAGAGAGACCCTGTCTCAAAAAAAAAAAAAAGGAAGCTGCTCACAAACAACTAGGGCAAACAACTCAAAGCAATGGCACTGGGAGTCACACCGAGGCAGGCCGGCCCCAGACACCTTGCCTCGTGGCTGCTAGGAGAAAGACTCAGGAATATGAAGTAAGGCAAGAAACTCAGGGGACATGTGTCATGCGGACCTTACTGCTGGCTATGGCACCGTACTGCCCACTAGATACCCAGCTTCTCATCTGCCTTTACAAGTCTACACCTCAGTATGCAGCACGAAAGGCTTTGAATGTGTGACCCTCACAGAAAAGGGAGCCCTGCAGGAGAGGTCTGTCAGATGGAGAATCAAGGAAAAGCGCTTTTCTCTTTGGAGAGGTTGAAATTCCACTAAAAGGCCGTAGAGAAACTAATGAAGAGGGATTATAGAGGTGCAGTGTGGCATGAAAGTGGAGCTGGCACGACCATTTTTCTAATGACAAATCTGAAAACTAGAGATCCTACTTGCCACACTCAGCTAGCTCCCTGGGCATGCGCCTGGGAGAGCTCTCCTAAATGAGAACAAAGAAGGACGTTCAAAGATGTACACTGCGTGACTCTTTGTATTTGAGGAAAATATCCTAAGCCATCTCAATGTCCATTCCCAGGAGAATGGAAGAGAGAACACAGACCCAATGGATGGTAGCAATGAAAAGGAACAAATCCATACACAGTAAAATCACAAATCGCAAACCATAATGAAAATTGCAAAGCCACGATGAAAAAAAAAGTTTCCAAAAAAAAACTTATTGTGCATTTTCTGCATCCCCCTCTATCTTTCCTGTCTGTCTGTCTGTCTGACTCTCTCTCTCTCTCTCTCTCTCTCTCTCTCTATATATATATATATATATATATATATATATATATATATATATATAGTGGTATTTTTTAAAACTGGGCAATGGGAATATAGACATTCAACATATTCTATATATTTCTGGGATTCATTGGGAAGGTTGATCTAAAATGGATTGAGAAAGTTGGAGAAACAAATGGGACTCCTGCATTATACATGAAGAGCAGAGGAGTAGCATGCAGAGGACAGAGGGATAAAGGAATAAATTTGAAGGAAAAATTGGCAGAAATTGTAATGGAAGGAAGGGAGAGAAATCAAAGTTCCATATTTTTAAGGCTGAAGAAACGTGTGGTTGAAGGAATGGTAGTGCTCTTCCATGGGTACAGGAAGTAAGGGTTTGGGGCACCATTTTATTGGGTTTATTATTTTATCTCTTTTCATCTAAATAATGCCAAGTAGCTGGTGAAGAGTTCAGTCCTTGAAAAAAAAATTGCAATGTTGCCTACTTAACATTTAAGTTTTACATTGCTCCATTATCAGGAGATAAAAGTTTTGAGATATGTAACAGGAGAGTTCAAAGATTTCACAGAGGACCACTTAAAAAATGCTAGGAGTTGAATAAAGCAGTCCACATGATACATTTTATATACTACTAAAATAATGAGAAGAAATATAAGCTTATGTTAATCATAAAAACTTCAAAAAATTGTTTGATCATCTTCCTCTTCCAAAAAAATAATTAAAGTTGACCCATCTGACCAGATGTTTTTAGGATAGGAAATAGAATTACAAGTAAAAACTACTCGATTTTAATTGGTAATTCTATTATCAGATTCCTGAATTCTTCATAACAACTACCTTAACCTTTTTGGGTTCACTTTTCCCTCCTTAGAATTATAATTGAAACACCTGATTTTTACATTCAGCAGGACTGTATGAAGATAAATTGGAAGTCATCAACTATAACACACTCAGATTTCCCGAGATGGTAAGCATATAAATTCAAGACATTATTATTAATTAAAAATCAATTTAGTGAATCTATGTGGTGAAGAAGATTCACTCACACTAATCACAGAACAATTACAGCCTGACATGAGTTCGTCCTGAATGGGTAGGGGCATGGCTTTGCCAAGGAGACCACTCATTTCACAGGATTCTATTGTTTCTCATCGATTTCTTTTGAAAAGCAAGAAACCAGATCATTTTCTAGAATTTAATGTCAGTTTCTGGGAACATATTCCTGATATCTCTTTTCTGAAATGTGCAGAAATAAATCCCTTAAGTCTTTGTAGCACATTTTCAGTAGAATTTAAAGAGAGAAAGTGACTACTACTTTACATTCTCATATAGACACAATGCTTTTGAATTTCCAACTCCATGGGCTGCTAGTTAATTTCATTAAGCAATGTTTAGACTTTGTTTTACTGACTATGAGTGTGCAGAATTACTCCTTGCCCTCTGCAAGCTTAAATTTCCCTGAAACACAATGAAATCCATCCCAATCCTCAGGGATGTTCTCTGTATTGGGTTTTTTTTTTTCCTGCTTTAAATAGTATAGAATTGTTGCAAATGCTTTTATATTAGTGGTTACAATAAGATATGACTACTGTGATTGGTAAATCCACAAGTAAAAGAACTTATTTGAGTCTAGTACAATGCACTGAAAAGCCAACCTTTAAGCACTGTGGAGTTTGCTTTTTTACTGATGATCAAATGAATATGTCACCTTGATACTTCTGGTCATATGAGAACAAATTTGTAATAACTTGTTTATCTGACTCACTATGACTGCAGGGAAAAGCAATGCCAATTTCTATAAAATGTAAATATTAAATATTTTAGGAGACAGTCTACAGTAAATGGTATGGATGTCAAATTGTGATTTAGGGAATTTGGGGTTTTGAGAGTTGAGAAATTGTGTGTGTGTGTTTGTTATTTTCTTGTAAGCAACTTTTAATGGTAACATGTTCTTGTTCTTGTTGGTGTATAAAGAAAAAAACACTTTTGTTAGGTAATAATAGCAGTGAAAAACAAAGGTTTGGTTCCTGGTTTCACTGAGATAAAAATATTTTGGTAAAAGATATTACCAGATTTTGAAGTGGCATGCTAGTTGAAATTCTTTGTGGTAATAGAACCTGAGCTATTTACTCCAAAATGAGGGGGTAGATTATCAAAGTACATTTGACCTTTGCTCACATGCTTGTGCACACACATACACACACACACTTTGTCTATGTCTGCTTCAATCTCAGAAATATTATAACTTAAAAATTTGTAAAATTATGGCCAAAGACAAATTTTATCTGGTATCAACTGTCAAATCAAATCACTGGTCAAACAATGCCAATTTTTGTATTGTCGATCGTTATTGTTTTGGTTGTTTCTCATAATTTATAAGCTAAATTTTTTATCAAGGGTCTTTTCTGTGCTAAGCATTGTCCTAAGAGATTTATGGGCATAACTTTCATTTGAAATTAATTAACAGCTCTAAAAATAGGCAGTACTGTAGAAGAATTTGATAGCAGAGGATATGGAAACCTAGAGATACTTAATTTGTTTGATGTTACAAAGATGTAAAAATCAGACCTGAGATTGGAAACCAAATTGGTCTAAATATAAACTTTGAGTTCCACTCATGCCACATTTTTAGTATACGACAGTCTCTTTTAATTTTGGGATGAGTTATTAAAAGAGATCACGATAGACTAAATAGTGGTATCCCACCCTTAAATTCACAGATTGCAATCTTAATCTGCAGTAAGGTAATATTTGGAGGTGGGGCTTTTAAGAATTTAGAAGCGTTACATAAGGTCCCAAAGTTGAAGCCTTCATGGTGAGATAAACACCTTTATAGAAAGAAGAAAGATGCAATCCCTCTTCCTCTGAGTGAGTGTGTGTGTGTGTGTTTGTGTGTGTGTGTGTGTTTGTGTGTGTGTGTGTGTGTGTGTGTGTACACATCAAGGCAAGGCAATGTGAGGGAATAAGAAAACAACTATCTAAAAACCAGGAGTAAGGTCTTTCCCAGACACCAAATATGTGAGCTCCTCGGAGTTTCCAGGCCCTACTATCATGAGAAATAAATATTTGGTATTTAAATCACCCCTGAAGCATTTTGTTGTAGCAACCCAAACTGACTACAGCAGACCTTACACACGAAAATCACCAGCCTCACTTAAAACATGTGGAAACCAGTCTTGAGAGGCTATGGTTTTAGCAAAGTTACAAGGATGATTAAAAAATATGCTGTAATTATTTAGAATATTCATTACAGTAAAAGATTCATTCCTGTAGTGGATTAAAAACTAGTGATCAACTTAAACACCAGCTGAACTGAATCATCACGATGCTGAGTATAGATGGCCCAGCTGAGGAAAGTTACCAGGCTAAAAAGGAGACCTGGAGAGAAAAAGTAGCATTATGGGTTCTTCAGACTACTGTTGTTGCTTGAACTGTTGGTGCTCCTGGAGGAACTTGTGCTGGCTTCCCTGATATGAACTTGGCTGTTACCATTAGAGGAGGCTGGGACCTTCTCGCTGAGAATGGCTGTGTTTCACTTTGGGGGAGCTCTGGTCCTCACTTTGAGCATCACTTCCTGACTCTGGAGTGGAAGATATGTGCTTTCAACATCCAGGAGAAGCTTGTCATGCTCATTTCCTGATATGTACTCTGCTGTTCTCATTGTCAGAGGAACTTGAGACCTCTGCGTTGCTGAGGACGGCTGTGGCACTTTTCAGGGGAGCCCTGCTTCTTATGTTGAGTATCACTTCTTGGCTCCAATGCAGAACCTTCAACTTATTGGCACAGATCCTTCACCCCGCTGGCACAGACTTTCTGGCTTCCACTGCTGACCTTTGGGCCTTCACAACACAGATCCATGAAACGTACTTGCATGAGTCATTGTCCTGCGCTCTGGTTCTCCAGCTGGATGGGTGGGAGGCATTGTGACGGGGCTCTAGGTTTTCAGCTTAACTCATACAGGATATTGCCATGGGAATCCGGGCCCTTGATTAGATTCTCCATGTCTTTAGTGTGTAGACAGATTTCCTACACTTCTTGTATTCAAATCTCTGGGTGACTATTATAAATAATTCTGTGAATTATGTGTCCTGCATAAAATTGTTTTCATTGCAACCCCTGACTACAACAATTCCCTTTAATGCACCTCAAAATAGTTCTCCTCACTTTGAACACATGTATCCCATCATCTTAGTCACTTTCTAAAGCATTTCTGGTAGTCCTCTTTCCTGAATGTCTTTATGAGAGAAGTGTGATAATAATAACAATAATAATAATGTGAACACTGCCGATGAATTTCATCCAATGGAAATGCAGGCTTGTGAAAACATTTCAGTGTCTCCTCATCCACCTAGTTCACTGAATCTGGCACCAGGCAACTTCCAGCTCTTCCCTAAAGTCAAAATGTTCATCAAAAGTAAATGCTTTGAATGAATTGAAGACACTGAGGCAGCCATGACAGGACAGCACTGATGAAAGAGGACTTCCAGAACTGCTTCAGAAAGTGTCAAGACTGATGGGACAAGTGTGCTCAAAGAAAGACACTAATGGCCGTATGTCTGTACTGTAAGATATTTTTAAAAAATATTTAAACAATCACTATATTTTTAATCATATGTCCTTATGTTATTATTAAATCATTGCTCACTTCATATGAATTCTTAGGATGCTCAAATACTGTCACTATGCACATCAACTACCAAGAACACAGTGCAGAAACTTAGATGTTGTATGGAATTTAGATAGTGCATAAAATTTAGACATTGTATAGAAAACCTGGGCAAGATCTTAATGACTTTCAAGAATTAATACTTGGTCTGCTGCTACTGTTAATGATCAAATGGATGAGCAGATAACTTTCAAGAATGTCTGTTTCTTTTGCTGAAGCAGCCAAGGTTTGGTGACTTACCACTGTGGAAGAATAGACCATGCATGGTCAGGGGAATGTGGTGCCCTTGCTTTGAACTTTCAGGTACTGGGATTCTTCTGCTCATTTCTATATTCCCAGGGCTTGGTGCTATACAGGGACACATCTTAATGTTTTCATGAAGCTTTCTTTCTATTAGATTGCACTCAGCAGAAGCATTCAATAGCTGCCTTGTCAGACAATCAAAGTTCTCAGTACTTAAAGTTCTGCCTTCAAATAAAGCTCCAGGGGAGGGCAGGGAGCAGTGGACATTTCCTTGGCATCCTAAAGATCTAACAGTGTCAGTACCACAGAACGATGCAACGAAGATGGCAATTAACTGTTTACCAGAGCTTTGTCTGGTTGTCAGTATGTTACACTGGCCCTCAGCTTTCCCAGAAAGTCCAGGTCACGAGGGAACCCACGAGGGAGGCCAGGCCAAAGCCCTGTCTGCTTCTCAACCACAAGGACCCTCACTAGAAAACTCAGAACCCTTTCAGTGAACTAGGCAGATATTTGGCAGGAAAGGTTCTTGATTGTCAAACTACTGGAGATTTCTAGTTTAAATTTCACTTTTTTCCCTTCCTAAGACTCTTTTTTCTTTTCCTTCTTTGTGTGTGTGTGTGTGTGTGTGTGCACACATGTATGTGTATCCACACCCCATAAAGACAACCTCATTATCCTGTAACCACAATCAGACTGGACTCTTTGAGTTCCTTCTAATCCTGTGTGCTGGAGCAGCTCAGAGCTGTTATCATCGATTAGTTTCAATTTTAACTCCTAAATTTCTGCTAGTAGTTGATGAACACTGGAGCAGACATCCCTCAAACCTCAAAGAATTAACACAATTAGACTGTGGCCTATGGTAATTTTATTGTGTTGATTTTTCTAAAATGTGGTAAAATGCAGTAATCTTTCTGGCACTGTTTCCCGACTGACCCCAAATTTAAATACTCAGCTATTACAGAAGCTTAGGTTTGAGTGTGGAGTTAATGACTGTAAAAGTCACACTCTTGTTGTTGAATCTTGTTAACGTGAATCTTGAAGAATTGACCAGAACTCATGGTTGCTTCCATATGTACTTAATGCTTTTTTGTGAACACTGAAAGACTATATATATATATATACACACACACAAACACATATAGTCATTAAATTCACCTCCAAAAAGACTACCATAATTGATATTTTCAAAATCACCCTTCTAAGGATCACAAAGGTCCATGAAGAAACAATATAAATAGTCTACCTGAAATAGCACCCATCTATAAAAGATGTGTCGAATACTAATTCTCTCAGAATTGCCCTAGAACCAAATGAGATTCAGATTTCCAAGTTTAAACTGGTAGGCTACTCATGAGATCTCACAGTTCCAGGGCTTAAACATGGACTCATCTTTAGCATTGGCAGTTAATATTTTGGGGGCAAAAAACTTTTAAGGACAATAAATCATTCTGAAACTTCTTATAACACATACAGAAACCTCAATGGTAGTGGCTGTCTAATTTCCAAATATCAATGATCCAAACCCTACTCCCAAAGCAGACAACAGCACCCTTGAAGAAATGATGCGTACAGCTCTGAGGATCCCCTACATGCTAACGGTGTCTTGAGCGTGCGCAGAAGAACAGGTGATCACTGTATAACTCTGCCTTCCTATACAAGGCTCTCTGCAAACATCAACCTGGGCAGAAGATGCATTTGTGTTGTGGAACCAATGCTAATGACACCATTATTGGAAAAAGAACAAGACTGTAAAGGCCCAGCATTCATAAAGCTTGTAATCTTTGACTAAATCATAGTGAACCAAATACACACTGTTTTGGAAGGTTTTGACATAGTTAAATTTGCTCTTGTCCTGTTCTGTCATTTTTATTACACTCAGTTTTATCTAGTTAATAACCATCTCCCAAGCCAACTAAACTAGAAACATGAAAGTCTAGGATTCATCTTTCTTGAACCAAATTTTGCTCACTTTGTCTTCTCCCTGAACTCGAACCATAAATAGAGAAGCTCCTGGAATGCCTACTTTATTGATGGTGCCTCAAGATCCAGGTCTCTTGTATCTTCTCTTACGCACTCAAACAAAATCAATCACTGCCTCCTTCTACCACCTGTTTCTCCACACACACACCTGCTGTTCTGCAGGAGCGTGTACCCTAACAACCTCTTTATATGAGTCTGGTCCATAATCAGCCATGGGCTCCCTGACAGTGGGGACTCGACCTTATTTGCCTTTGGGAACCTCTTCCTGCTTCAGTGCCTGGCACATGGTCAGAACTCAGCCACTCTTTGCTGAATAGAAAGGACACAAAATGAGGAGAGGAAGCATCCCTGGAACCTAAGGCACAGCAAGAACTGACTTAATCAAGTTGATCAGAGCAGTTTAAAAAGAGAAAGAATTCAAGGGGTGCCCTTAGATGCATCAAAGAAATATTTTGAGACACTCAGGATAAATTAAAGCATTCAGTACAAAATGAGATTTAGAAAAGCTTTAGGACTCAGTGCCCATCACATGACAGTGGGTTTTGCCCAACAAGAAAAAATATGGATGGAGGGAATGGCCAAGGCTGAGGAGCCAAGAACATTTTTGTAAGAATTTGCAGTTAACCCCTGTAAACTATGGCCACCTCCCCAGTGTCTCATTGGCCTGGTCACCAAATATTTACCTGCATCATAAAACTGTGAATTCAGATATTTACAAATGCTTGTGCCTAGGTTGAAACACATAAGATGGTTATAGACACCTCTTTGCTACTTCAAGGCAAAGGAGAGAAAGAGTGTGAAAAGAAAACTGTCCATTCTTCTGACTTCTTGTTTTCTAAGAAGCCAATCTGTTAATCAGTTATTTTATTAACTCCTTGATTCTCCAGTAGACAGATGGAAGACTCTCCTGATCTTTCAGTTGCTAAACCTGGAGCAAGTAACACCCTGGAACACTCACAGAATCTTCTTCAGAAGCTGTGACAGATTATAAAGTATATGGTATGGAGCATTTAAGGGCCAGGGATATAGCTCAGCAGCATAAAAGTGCCCACCTGGCAAGTGCAAAGTCCTGAGTTCAATTCCCAGTACAACAACAACATCAACAAAAAGGAGGAGATTGAAACTCACCAGAGAAAGGAATCACTATATAATGAAAGAGATCCAGTAGAGTTTTAACAAAAAGGATCTATGGATATACTTTTTCAATAAAAGGCCTAATACTTTTATAGATAATAAAATACAGTAATATTCTCCTAAAATTGGAGGCATAGACTAGAATCGGATTAATTTAAGCTGAACGCAATGTCAATTCTGTCTCTACTCAAGGACAGATGAAATACCTTGGGCAAGGGAAACATCATTTATCTCAAGGGTTAGGAGACCAAGAAGACAGGGTCACTGAATTTCAAAATTAAAAAATACTGGGTGTGATCTAATCCAAGCCTTGCATTTTAGGGGATAAGAACTCCTGAGACCCAAAGGTGTGATGTGGTGTGGTTTGCTCAAGGATCCAGAGAGCCTGAGTCCAGGAGCAAAGCCAAATTCTTGATGCATGGCCTGATGTGTTTGCTCTGCAGGATGGCGGAGCTCAGGAGCCATCCTCAGCCAAGCCAGACACTGTTAGCATCTCTTCAACCCACAGAATGGTCCAGGGCCATGGGACACTGATCACAAACTGTAGAAAGTCAAAATCTCTTAGGCTAAGATGGGTAAATGCCCTCCTAGTCTTTATCCTGAGGAATGACTGTAGCTTTTAGACAGGAGACAGAGAATTTGAGTAACACTCACAAATGATAAAAATAAATAACTCTTCTTGCAAGCCCTGATTTGATGGAAAGAGTATTAGATTTAAAAACCATGTCAATGTCCAGCTTCTATGTTGATGAAAGCTTTTAGGACCAACAAATGTTTTAGTGATGTCCATTGGTTTCCCACACTCTAGTCCATGGACTGTAGCCAGTTCTTGGAAAGAGAAAACGTATAGAGTTTGCCGTGGACAGTAGAAATAAATACAGTTAATTTTCCATTTCTTTCCAATGAGCAAACTGTCCACTGGAAATTCACAAAGCATGATTTCAATACTTGGCAGAGTAAAATGTGTGTTGTGTGTATGTTTTAGTCAGTTTTGAAGGAAGAAAACATTTACTTTGTTTTTTTAAATTTTGTATTAATATATGTTTGTGATACATAGTAAGCACATGCATTGGCACCCACGCACCTTACATCTGAATCCTGTGATGCCCCTCCCAGTGCCCCTCCTCTCTTCTCTGAGACCCAGACCGCTCCCCATCACACAGTCCATCTCCCTGTTTCCTGACATCTTCCCCTCATTTTGCTCGTCAAATTATTTATACTTTGGGTTTCTCATGTGAGAGAAACACTGTAATATTTAACCTATTTATGTTACTTAGCTTAAGGCACATCAATTTTTCTAAAAAGATGTAAACGGAAATATTGAATAAAACATATATATATATATATATATATATATGATATTTCATTCTTGTTGGTCTTGGGGGATTCTTTTTATATTTAAGTTATAAAGGCAATGGATAAAAATTCAAAACAGAAGCTATCATCTAGGCATAATTAACATGTTTAACTTTTCTAATTTCATTCCTATTTTATTTCATGATGCTGGCAAGAGATTCTCAAGTGGAACAATTAATGAATATTTTAGCCTCAAAGTAAAAATGCTGAGACCTTCGTTTCCTTGATATTCTGGTGCTTGACCTAGTGAAAACTTTAAGATTGGGATGTGATTCTTTACATAAACGAGTCTGTTTAAGAAATTATTTCACTCAGAACAATAGAAAAAAAGAAATACTTCCATGATAGTATATTACATTTTTTTTCATTCTCTCTACTAATGATTCCATACATCTTTGGCTCCATTAATTTAGAATAAATAAAGACCTCACAAGATAACTACATTGGTCTTTCAGGAGCAAAAAAAATTTTTTTCTCTTTTCTGCTCTAAAATCAGATTCTCCATTTTTAAAAAATGAGACTCACTCCCTAATGTCACACAGTGTTTGAGGCAGTGACTGAGGTGGTCTCACTTGGTTGTGCAGACAGCGCATGCTGTGAATAGTTGCCAGCGCTCAGCTCAGGGGACAGGTCTCTCTTGTGCAAGGCCAATTTCTGCTCTGGGTGCTGGGCTCCAGCTCTCTGCATTCCCCCGACATCCTCCTTCCCACCCCTGGACCTTTGACTGTTCTCCTGATTTCTTCTTCTCACCATTTCTCCATGCCTAACTCTCCTAACACTGAAACAAACACACCGTTTTCTTTATTCCGTATTTCATCCTAGCTTCTGCTGTCATCAGACCGTGCCTTTTGGCAGCCCAGCTTTGTGAACTCCTTTCTGCCTCCTGACACTACACTCCACATGCTGAAGTTGTGCCTCACCTATCCAACCCCATAGCACCAAACCAGTAAATAAATTCCAACTTCATTTCATCGCCCGGGCTAAGGCACCTGCTATTTGCTCCTCCTTCCAGTGCCTGGCTCTGCTTCGTCCTCCTCTGGCCGCCCACCTGCCCGGTCTCCTGTCTCTCTGAGCTCCTCAAGCTGCCGCTCGCCTCACCCAAGTCATGCCCCTTGCGGACAGTGGTCTCGACCACTGCATTAAATCTCCAGCTCCAACTTTCAGACCCTGAAACTCAGCTGCTCACTGGCCCATGTACAACTGGATTCTCCCAGGATTCTGTAAGAAGAAACGGTCCACATTTTGCCCCCACCTTGATCCTCTTCTGATAATCCTGCGTTTCCATGACTGAGGTCAATCACATTCTGTGAATCACACCTGACAGGCCCTTTGCTCCCTCACGTACTTTCACCAGACTGATCTCTGTGTCTTTCGGTGAATCTCTTTCACTTCTGGCTTCCTATCAATTTTAATGCAAACCTAATCACTTGTTTGGCTGCTGTAAAATCTTTCCCACCTTCTCCAGCAAGACGCTCCTCCCTCAAGCTTCACTGTTATATCAAAGTCCTTCCTTGCGTATCAAGCTTATCAATCACGCCTACCTAGCACAAAATTTCTCCTACCTACCACAAAGTCCTTTTGAGGACCCTGGGCTTTCAGTTTGGGCTCTAACTTCCATCCTCGGTTTCTTCTGTGAGGCCAAGTTTTACTTGCTCATGGAAACTCCTCCAAAAGCATGTTTGCCCTTGCCATTGGGAATTTAGGGTTCCTTAAATATGATGCATACAGTGATGCATGTGTTCAAAGATACAAGCTCTCTGAGCCTGCTCCTAATTCCTGCTCCACCTTAAAATTTAGCTCAAGATTGCTTTTGTCCACATATACTTTGCTGACCCTAAGTGTGATTAACCCTCCCCCATCAGTTCTCACACATATAGCGTTCCTGGCACTTTTCCGGTTGAATTTTAATTGCTTCTTTCCTTGAATGTGTCCCTGAAGCAGGGTGGGGCTTGGCCAGTTGAAAAGGGTCAAAGGAAAGTATTTTCAAACTGTGTAGACCTTCTGGTGATGTTGCAACTGTTGATAGACAGCACCTCAATGAATGGACATGGTGAGGCCCAATACAACTTTACTTATGGGCACTGAAGTCTAACCGCAATACAAGTGGCACATGTCACAGAATGACAGTCTTCTCTGGATTTTTTAAAAAATAGTTTAAAAAGTGAAAACTCTTCTTGGGTCATAGGTTGTACAAAAACAGGCAGCGAGTTGGGTTTGGCTGTCGGGGCACAGTTTGCTGACATTCGGACCCTTGTTCTGTTTACATCCCTATCTGGCTCGCAGGATCCACACACAGTAACCAGCAGTGAACGTCGGCTCAATAGCAAACCAGCACCACCTTGACCAGACGGATTGCTTGCCATTGAGAGGAACAGCTGTAAGTGGCTTTCTAGGGAGGAAGTGGAAGCCAGCAGTAAGGCACTCTTGCTTTGCGGCTCTGCTAATTATGCTCATGTTTGTACAAAAAAACCCTTGAACTTCACAAGGTCAGTTAAGAGGAAGGCTGCATTCAGTCGGGTCCCCCCACCCCACTTCTGGAAAGCCTAAAGAGTTCATTAGCTTTGGGAGCCCATTCCAGGCCAGCACGGAGGAGTAGGGAGCAAAGAAGAAGTTTCTTTCTATTTTATTTCCTGGGGTTTTAAAAGCCACAGTATCACTAATAACCGACCATGATAATATAATCTTTAGAGAAATTGGTAAACATCAGCATGATTAAGGCACAGACAAGCCTATAATTTGTACCTCCAGAGAAAAGAGATAATGACCTACTACTTCACATAGCTTATAAAAGATAAAGATGTGTTTTTTTCCTCTAAGCGTTTCAAATTGCAGAGACCACTCTGCCTCCGCTCCTGGGGCCCTGGCCAGGAAGTGCTCCACGTACAAGGCACCCCCCAGGCAGGCTCCAGACGTGTTTCAGGCCCATCCACTGTAGCCGAGTCTTTCTGAGTGAAGCAGTAGCGTTTCCGGGCTAGGAAGCATTCTGACCCTCTGATGGAGGGCTAATGGTCTTTCCCGATCAAGAAACTGCGCTGAGATGGAGCAGCAGAGCCGGGTGAGCTAGCAGAGCGGGCACCTCTGTAAGGCTCACGGACCTGCCAGCTCCACCGGCCTCGCAGCCCAGCGCTCCACCTGGCATGAAGTTAGAGGGGAAACCCCGGAGGGCTCTAAGCAGGAGTAAAAGAACGTTCCTGTCCTTAGAAGCAGCTGGATGAAGGTCTCCTAAAGTGGCCAAATTGTGGTGCTGAGGGATGGAATTATAGCTCAGGAAATGGAAGTGTTTCCTGGAGCAGACGTGGCTGATACGCTTCTTATGTCTAAAGGGAAAAATTACAGTGAGGCGAAGACTCAAAAAGGAAATACTGAGCTAATCAACTTTCCTGGTTTTTATGCCAAACAAGTGTTTAAGTTGAGCTGCGTGGTTTTTTTTTTTTCCTTTTCTCACATGCCTGATGATTCATGCCAATGTATCCACAGCAGCACTTCCCACAAAACTCGGAATGAGTCAAATACAGCAACAATACCTCCGACAACCCACCCTCCACGGCAAGCCCAAGTGGGCACTGCGATGCTTAGCCGGTCCCCTCCATGCCCACTGTACGGACCAGTGTTGACCTGGCGCCTTTCAGAGCTTGTTTCACTGAGTGAGCTCAGTGCCTCAGATTCCACACTCAGTGGAAGCAATGGTGACTGGGTGGTGATTGCCCTGGGAAAGGGTGGGGTCTGAGGAGGTGGGACCTGGGATCCTAATGTACCGTGATCAAAAAAAACAAAATGTATTTTACATCCATATGAGGCTTTTTTGATGAACAGGGCTGACAGCATTCAATTGAGTAGGCCTAACCTGCGTGGGGTCCCTGAAAAGATATTTGGAGGGTGTTGCTGACTGCATCTGTGGTCTCCATTTCCCCTAGAGAAAGGGTCTTCAGTGTCGAGGTGCCCTGTGCCACTCCATGCTCTATTCTAGTGGTCCCGTCTCTCCTTAGGGAGGCCTTGGAAAGATATGACCCAGACATCCCCACCCACACTGACTGGCAAGTTTACATTATTTGCTTGGAATTATTTGATGCATTTTATATTAATCTATAAATGTCTTCCAGCTCAACAATATGATCTATGGACAACAATGCAAGAACTGCATGTTTCACAAAGCCCAAGCGCAGCTGCTGCCAGCACACACCTACGGTGGATGACCCTGTGTGTCCATGAACTTGAAGCCTTAAGGTGGTCTTGAGAAAACACATCTTTATTTATTTGCTTCTACTTAAAATTATGGCATAGCTCAATTTCCAGTGCTAAACTCTCTCATCTCAATAGATTTTTTTTCCATCTAAAATACTTTAAGATACATTGTCAACTTCTGAATCATGCTGAAAGGTGCCAGAAAGCATGGAAATTTTCATTTAAAAAGTTTAAAAATTCATTTGTTAGAATACAGTAGGGTTTTATTTATTTTGTAGCAGCAGATTTGCTTTCTTATGCTGCACTTACTGTCACTGATTTATAGTCATTGAAAGCAAAGGCGACCCACAGAACAAATTTAAGAAAAACCAACTTTGTCATTAAAGAAACAAGTACTGGGATCTTATTTATGATAACCAAGTTTGATGATCCTGAAATATTTTTCTCAAAATGCTTCATTTTTACTTATCTAATATCACAGTTTGAAAATGTACTTCTCAAGTTTCATGTCCATAAAATGTTAAGTCTTATGTTACCTTTAGCTTCCCCAACTTGGAAAAAAAATTAGCAAAGTGAAGCAATATCAAGAGCAAGACTTGACTTTTTAAAATGTAAATATATGTCTGACATAATCAATGATTGTAGGCATCATTGTAATTATTACTCTGATGTTCTGTAATGAAATGTGAATATATTACCAACTGGTAACTCCAAATAGTTTTCTGGAGAGTGGGGATATATAGCTCAGCTGCAAAGCTCAAGGTCATGAGTTTGACCCCTCATCTGTGAATAACAAAGAAATAGTTTTCTTGCGTGTGCCCAAGGAATTCTGCTAGATAACTGATCAACTATGAAGACTATATAATAAGAACTTATATACATTTAAATAACGCAGTTGAAAAGAGAGGAAATAAAGGTTTATGTTAGAAGACAAATTCCTGCTTAAGAAAGCATTTTTTCCTCAGTACTGTCTAGAGTATAATCATACAGTTGGGAACATTTTGATCTCATCCTTAGTTTAGTGTCTCAGTTTATTTTTTAGAATTTCTTTGTCTCTGTAGCTTTCAAAAGCAAGGCAGCACAAACAATCATATTATACTTATCTCATTATTTCAAAAGAGATCTGAGAGATATTTGTGGCTCCTGGTGGGTATAGCTGTGTGTTTGCATACATATGTATTTATCTCTAGCTACACCACTCTGCATGATTCTTCTTTAATTTGGGAAGCAAAGCAATATGGAAAATTTAGAAAAATCAGATTTTTAGCTTCACAGACAAGTAAAAAAGGGAGGCCATCTTTCTTAAGGCAATAATAAGGAACACATTCTATGTTAAAAAGAAAAAGACTGTGAAGTAAAATCTCCCTAGTGTTAAATTTAACAGAAGAAACTGACCCCAGAGATTCTCTATGTGCAGGGAATGCAAGGTTTTTGACAGGCAGTGAGCTCTAATCTCCACCACTCCTGCTAGATTTCATCTTCAGAAAGAGTATGTAAATGTGCTGGCCTGTCTCTGCACATCACATCCCTGGTTTCCCAAAAGACACCAGGCAGGACAACCTGCCCATCAGCATGACCCAGGGTGGCCAACGCTATTTTCTAGGATAAAATTTGTCACTTCAACTTACAGAACTGATTTTAAGAAAACCACTCTGACAATGTTCAGTGTAGCTAAAACCGCCAATTGCAATGTCAGAAAGTGGTGACACCCACGGTCAGCAAGGTGAAGGAAACTAAGAACTGGCGTGTATTTGAAGGAAGTATAAACTGTGAAGTCTTTTTAGAGGGCAATGTAAAAAGACTTTCTGAAATTTAACATGTGGTTATTACTCTCCAGACTTTCCACTTCTCGGAATCCTGCCTCCAGAAATACATAAACCAGATGTCTTTTATAGCACTGTCCCTAATGGCACAAATGGGTAACAACCTAAATATCCATCAGTAGATGCAAGGTTACATAAATCACGTTGCATCTGTTGGAACAGCTCTTTAGCTGTAGATCCCACTGTTGAGTGAAAATGACTATTTTCTCAACAGTGGATGTAGCATGTCCTATTCATGTGAAAAAATAAAACATGCACCTAGATGCATGTAAGCTGAGCAGAAAAGATCCAGGGACACACATTACTACGCTGAAAGGGGACATTCTTGCAAAGAGTATAGCATAACAGAAAGGGTAGTGTGAGTGGAATGGTCTTTGCAACTATATAGATTTCAGTATTATTAACAATTTATATATGTCACATAGTCTATCTATGTATATATCCATGTGTATTGCATGGACAATTAAGAAATTGTTTAAAATAATAAAAGCAATATGGCAAAATACCATAACCATAACCAATTCCATTCCATGGCATCCCAGGGGGACCAAAACCTATTCCCAGTGGATTCGCCACGAGTTGCAATGGTAAGGAGACCACGCAGATGAGCTGAGATCTCTAGCTCAGCACTCACACCAACACAGCACGTTCTGGTTTACTGCTTCCACGCAGCTCTGTGCACCAGCCGCACTAGAAGACCTCAGAACCCGCACTCTATTTGAGGTGCAAGTGAACCAAATGAACCCGTCTCTCCCGTGGCCCTTTCTGAGGCCCTCAGCTTTAGTCATAGATACAGGTTCCCCGCAGCCCTCGCTGAGGACCCCCAAGGTCTCCTCTCCTAGTCCTACTTGTCCTTTCCTGGGTTGCTAATCCTCCCCTGTCTGCAGTGAAAATTCTGGAAGGAGGAGGCAACACAAGCCTCCTCTGCTTCTCTCTCGAATACTACCACTGGCTGCAACATCTCACACGTTTAAATCCTTCATATTAGTTTAGTTTTCCTGGGAGCAATCAGTCTGAATGTCACCCACTTAAATATTTAAAAGAGCTTCCCAAATAGCTAGCATCATATTTCAATATCCTGAAAATGGATAGCAACTGTATAATAACTGTAGATTGGAAGCTGAATTCACACTTAACCCATGGAAGTCTTCCAAAAGGTTCAGGAACAGATAAGCGTCAGCTGCCACACACGTCTCCCCTTGGGGCCCTGTCTACTTCCTAGCAGCCACCCTCTCCCCTTCACCCTCTTCACTGAACCCTTTTGAACCCATTGCCACATTATTCATCTATCTTAGAACACAGTTCCTTTGCTATTCAAGAATCACAACCGATACAGACAAGGAGAACCAGTTGGTTGAATCCTCTCACATCTGCCATCCCATCACCCAGCACCTGTGTTGTCCAGCACTGTGGCCGTAACCCACATGTAGTGATCCAAGTTAAATCTGAATTAATTTAAATAAAATTAAACTTAAATTGTAGGCTTGTTTGCTCTCACTTGCCATATTTCAAAGACTCCTCAGCCAAACTTAGCCAGTGTTTGTGGCGCTGGACAAGGCAGACATGGAACATCTTCATCACTACAGAAAGATCTACCGAACCTGACCCTGAGGCTTCCACTCTAATAGTACCTAGCTCCGTGGGAGAATTTAAAACATCAACAGCCAGAAAAAACAAGGCAAAACCAACAAAAAACGGAAAAGGAGAAAAAAGGTTCATTAACAGTATGTGGAAACAACAAACCAATTCACTGTGTGTGGAAGTAAGTAAAGAAATTTCCCCAAGGAAACAAATGCTGTACAAATCTTTAAAATTCTACTTAACAATCCAGTTTCTCCCGGTCTGTTAAATGCACTGGTGGGATTATAACATGTTTGGATTCTAGAATGACTGGCCATGGATTTTCAAAGAAGATTCCAAGTTGTCACTGTGGTTTTCTCATCAAGATATAGCCAAGTTTTAAAAGCTTGTGTTGATGTTTCCAACTATTGAAAAGCCCCCTGAAAGGAGAGCCGATCTCCCACACTCCAGGGCTGAAGAGAGATCCATTTTCCCTCTTGTCAAGTTCCATCAGCTGTCAACCATCTTGGCTGTCACTGCCCCATAAAATCTGCAAGAAAACTTCTCCAAATAACACTGCAGCATTAATTTCTCCCTGTGCCAGCCAATTACCAGTTCCTGTGCATTCTTTCCTAACTGCACATCCCTTTATTTTCTGTTTACTTACTCACATGACTATCTTCCCTGTCAAAACAAATAACAAACAGGAAGAGGGATTCTCTAAAGATTACTTAAATTCATTCCAGACTGGCATTGCAAGAGAATATGTGTGCAGAGTAAACAACGTGTGCATTCAAAACAGTGGAGGGAAAGAGACATTTTTGAAGGCATAAGAGAGGAATCCTATAGAATACTGTAAAACAATAATCCTTGGTCATGAAAAATAACATCAAGTATCCCTCCAAGATCAGTAACAACAAGGATGATGTCAGCTCAAGATTAAGCAGGCCGCTTGGGGGCAGGAATTGTTGTAGCAGTGCTTCTCATGTGAAGTTGTGATGGCCTTCACACAGGGCTGTGCTTCTGACCGTCTTCTGTGATGCATCTTGCCATCTGGCCTCAGTATGAGGTTTTTCCACAGTCTTCTAGCATCGTTTATTTTTGGTTAGGGCTTAACACAAGGGCTCTGATTCGATTACCAAAACTTGTACGTCCCTGTGAGATGAGAAACTCCTTTGGGGCAGGAAAATTACTGACTCATTTATATTCTTAGCAGGTAGCACTGTGTTGAACATACAGAATGTTTCCAAAAAATATTTATTAAACTGACCTCAGTAAATTGGACTCAAAGTTGTAAAGTTGTTTTTCATTCTACCTCTGACTCTGTCTTCTGGGCAGTACTAGTATTAAGGTACAATCAATGTAATTTTTGTTGCTGTCTTCACTTAGCTAGCAGGTATTTTAACTAATTTGAAATGGTAGCAGAGGTTAACACTGGCAAAAATCTAGATGGCTATTGCTTTCTTTAGTATAGTAGTTTCCTAATTCCTTGGGGAAAAATTAAGATAATCACTGAGCCAAACAAACAAACAAAATATTATTTAAACTTATTAATAAAATAATGTTCAATCTGAATTCTTTGCAATTTTTCGAAATTATATAAAAAATCACTGAAAGATGAGATTTGTAATTGATGAACCAAAGACCATACAAAGCACTATCAATATTTAACAATGAAGATAACAATTTACCTTCCAAAATATCTCCAGAAAAATGGCAACTATCTTTCCAAGAAATCTGACTTTATAAAATGGGAAAATGCTCAAATTTCAAGTCCAAATAGCTCATATAATACTAAAAATGACCATTAGTTCATATGTCTGGGCTTTTGAAAACAGCTTCTAATAATCTCCATTAAAATCTGGCAATAATAAAGAATTTATGCTATAATAATAGCACTGATGCAAGTTTTGAAATCCAAGAAATTGACTTTCTAATCAGAACATATATAACCCTTTTTAGTCTTCCAGTGATGTCAAGGAAGTCAACTGGATTTCTTCCCCTCCTAGTTGAACTGGGAGCCTAACATTTTCTTCTTGACATTTCTCTGATTTTTTGAAAAAAATTATTTTTAAACTGGTACATAAGAACATAAGAATTAGACATATTAATGGGGCACCATGCACTGTTTCCATACAAGTATGCACTAATGCTTAAATCTATTTACCTCCCCCAATATTTATCATTTATTCATGGTGAAAACCTACAAAATTCTTTCCTCTAGCTTTCTGAAATACCCTCATTTTAATATCAGTGGAGTGCTACATAATACTCAGGTTGAAGAATGAACACAATCTTTGAACTTGTTGAAGGATTCAATTTGTAGAACAATTTTGAGATTTTTTTTCCTTATTTAGAGAAATTCTCTAAAGACTAAATCTGAGTTTTAGAATTTCCAAGTGTTTGCATATGCATTATCACATGTAATGCCAAGTGTTCAAATAGATGATTAGCACAATTATTCAGGAAACATCTGTTCAGCTTACATATTATTCATATTTCCCACTCTATTTTTTTTCTTTCTAGCCTGAAATATGATTGTTTTGTTTCCAATTAGTCTTGTATTAGTGACAGGAAGTAAGAAAAATAAGAAAAGTCAGGCTGATCACATTTTAAACATTTATAGATGTAGTTCTTTTGGAAAAAAACTAGTTAAAATTGCTAGTTAAATTAAGGCTCTGGTAAGTACACAGATTAATTTAACTGATATAAAGTTATTTCAATGTTTGTGACTTGTTCAAATATATTTGATCTACCATTTCTACTTATTAATATAATTGTTGTTTCCTTCATTTAGACCTGCATGGTAGGAATTATTATCCTCATTTTAATGGCAAAAAGACATGAGTGTAGCAAGATGAAGGTGACCTATGAAAGCAGAGGTCCCTCAACCCCACATGGAGGTATCCATGCCCAGCTTCCAAAGTGCTGTGAATCCATGTGGCTGAGTCAGTTGGGATGGGGTTGAGAACCAAGAGCTGTTAGAGATACTGACACTATTAGTGGTCCAGACACCATACCAAGAGCTGCTGCTTCAAAACGTGACTCTCTTTACAATTCACAAGGCTGTGAACCACAACGGAGTAGGGAAATTTTCCTCATACCCAGGGACCTAGATCCACCATCCCCAGTCCCTGACCCCAGAAATGGTCACATCACAATGGCTGCCTGTGACACCTCACACATATCCCATAAATGCTGCGTGAATTGGTTTCCATTTTTCCTATGGTCTTAGGGAAATGGGAGACTGGTCGAGTGAATCACAGAGTGACCTTTTGGTAACTGTCTTGTAGTAAGCTATTTGGGCTCACATGTTTGATATGATTTTGTTTCTAAGCCACTGACTTTGTTAAGTGAAACAGAGTGGTATCAATCAACAAGAAAAATTGTCGCCAAGTCTGTAATCTTCCAAGGAGCCATTTATGTCTCCAGAGAAAGTGAGCTATGATCACAATTCTGGGTGACTATCTTCTCACTGAATGCACACTACTGACATCTGCATTGATCAATACTGATTTGCCCTTCTTCCTTAGAAATGAATTATTTACTTGTATCACTCACCTCAAATCATTTCTTCACCTCTCCTCTCTTTTAGTTGCAAAACATATGACTTTACATGGCTCTTATCTGTTGCTTTGTCAGACAACATCAGAATATAAATGCTATTTTTTTTAAGAAAAGCATCCTTGTAGCCCCAAATAATTATTTGTAAAACCAAGATAATGTGAGCCACAACCTTCTAGGTATGTTAGATACAACTGACAAGAAGATAATTGCTGGAAAAAATGGATTACTGACAGTTCATAAATGGTTAAAGTCATGGTCTTACCTATGCACACTAGATCCATAAAACCATACATTCCATAGCAGATTTGAAAAAGGATGTCCTTCCTCTGCCACATTGCATAGGGGCTGAAGGCTGACCAGAGAAGCCAGGTCACACTCGCTATTAAGAACAGGGATCCTAGGATTACAGCAATCATCTGAACTTTCTCAACCAGTGTTATAGAAATGCTTTGCCACTAAAAGAAAAACAGAGGCATGTAAGGAACAGGTACTATGAATAATTGAAGAAGAAAAAACATTTTCAGCCCGGTGATTTGCTACATAATGCCAGAACCCTTGCAATCTGATCAGCCCCCAAACGAATATTTCCACTTCATGCAAGTTATAAAAGGTAGACAAGCAGATAAAGATTAATGAATTGCCTTAACTTCATTACTTGCAGTAACTCACCATTCTGCAAGTTTAATCTGCTTTTACTCCAGATAATACTAAGTGTGAATGGCTGAGGAATATTTAGTACTGGAGAATCACATTATCATCTTTCATGCGTGCATGAAATGAAATACAATCTGACAATACATAGCAAAGATTCTTCTGTTGGGCACTTATTTTGTTCTTAACTCACTTGGTTTCTAAAAAAGGAGAAAGTTGTCTCTTGTCTTAGTAGAAAAATGTGGAACCAGAAAACAAAGTAACTAGTTTATATATGATTATCATTGGAAAATTCATTTAAGGTAACAAACACCAGAATAATCAAAAGGAAACTATAAAATTGCACATTATCTGTTATTGCTACATTTCATACACTCAAATATTACTAGTTTATTATCTAACAAATAATCTATGAAGTACTTCTGTCAAGATTTAGAATTTGTACACGATTAGATTATCTTAGAAACTCATGAATACATTGACAGACACTATTTAAAGAAGAAAATAATTTGGTATCCTAACATGTCAGAGCTTTTATACTATAAATGGCCAAAAGTCATTCGAAGTGCTATCAAACTGAAGAGGATTAATCATGCTGTCACCTTCTCCTGCTTAAAACAGAGCATCACTAGAACTGTTATGGTTTGCCAGAGAGCAGTGAAGTGCAGACGCCTCGCAATCCCACCCTGTGGGAAAGATTTCTAGCTGCAACACATCACTCACCACAAGAATTCCCAAAGAGTTTAAAATATCCTTTGAAAAATGAGCTTTACCACTCAGTGTCTAATGGGTGAATCTGAAATTTCCTTAAAGTCTTATTATCTTAAATCTGAATATATATATATATATATATATATATATATATATATATATATATCCCCAGGTAGTATATCTATCCTCAACTGTAATTTCCCTCCCCGCTTCCCTGTCTGTCTGTCTGTCTGTCTGTGTCTCTCTCCCCTTCTTTCTTCTACCATACATGTACCTCATAAATACATACACTACTTAAAATATTTTAAATCAGATTTGATAATCTGGATTATTCTTGCATATTCACATATAGTATTAAATTCCACATTTGTTACAGAGTAAAGCCAACATACATTTGAACTTTCATATGCTAAAGTCATTTAACTTTTTACATTCAGAAACAGAAACAAGCAGTAACAGTTGGTTTCATTTTTTTGTGAATATTCATTCATTGAAAAATAGTTCTTGCTTTCACAATTCTGAATAAACTAGTTGATATTACTATACCATTATAAGTGGATCAATATATTTCAAAAATATTTTTGAAGGTTTTCTCCCTAGTTTTCTGATGTATTTTTTTAATAAATTTATTTCCAACTGTTAGGCATTTGAACTGTAAAGCATTTTAAAGATGGGGATTACCAAGCAAATGTGAGGTGTCACTGTCCCAAGCTTGGTCAGGTTTAGTTTTGATGCTCATTAAAACTTGCTTTAAGTACAGCATGGTAAACAAAATAAAAAAAAACTACCTGTAGCTGGCATCCATTCTAGATGAATTCTACATCTATATGCATTATTATCAATGTATTGACCCATGTGCTTTATTAGTATATTAATCACTTCACAGAGATGACAACATCACATAATTTTAAATCTATGAGATGAAGGTGTGTGTGTGTGTGTGTGTGTGTGTGTGTGTGTGTGTGTGTGTAGATTTCCACATGGAGGCCCACATGTTCAAATACCTATGTCTGAATCCTGGACATCCTTGGACAATCAGTCCAAAGTGAGTGAGGAGGACTCACCAAGGGTGGCCGTCACTGAGATCTACTTTCCAATAATCCTTATGATGAGCAGGTTCATTACGCAACTTTAGGGGAGTTAACTTTGAACAGCTAAGTTTGTACAATTCATTACACTTAGCTTCCTTTAATCCCACAAATTAACTGATGCGAGCCCATCTGTGTGACATCTCTGGGCAGGGTGTTCTTTAGCCCTATGAGATACTTGAGTTTGCAAGGGCCATGGCAATGGGTGGAGGTGGCTCTGGGGTTTCCTAGGACACAGGAAATGGAGAAGCCACTCAGAGTCGGAGGTGTCAGCCCCCTCAGTTTCCTGAAGAGCATCTTCTACCCCAGACAGTGAGGTGCTCCTGCTCCTTCCTGGGGAAGGTGAATCAGTGAGGGAATAGTTACCAGGAGTAAAAAACACGGAAGCACCACATTTGTCTCAGTGAGACCAAATTGAAAATGCATTAAAATTCAAATGCCTGGCAGTTTGGAATCAATGTGTTTAAAATCATGTGAAGAATCTAGGAAAAAAGAACAACTCTTAATTACAGTGTATGGGGAAGTTTAATTATTTACCATTACCATAGAAATTATCACTTGTGATGGATATTAGAAGTACTTTCAGATGTTTAAAACTTATTTTCAAAGATGAATAAATTGTACATAATCTATAATGAATCCCCTGAAGGTTTTCACTGTATATCATTCCAGTAATAATAGAAATCATACCACTAATAATGAAAATATCCAAATCTGTTAAAAGTAAACAGAGGCTTTTCATATACTGATGAACTTTAGAATGAATTTCATTTTACTGAATAGTTAGTGAGGACAAACATTACTGAAACCAAAGTTATTCAATCCAAATATGAATACTAGCATTTCCCTTGGGCCACTGACATCTTGGTGATTTCTTTGCCTGCTGTATACTACTCTTGTATATTTCTATCATTGCATACAAAAAGAGGGACTGCTTTTATTCTTCCTCTAGGAAAAACAACTCTGCCTTCTAAGGCTGATAGGAAACTCAGCCTGCATCTTGGCCCTCAGAAGGCGGAAGTTTGCCCTCCAGAAGCTGTTAATGCACTACTTACTTGGTCAATGAAAGTACATGGGTCACTTGGAGCTTCTCTTTCATGGATCCAAGGACTAGATTTAAGTTTGGAAGATACTTTCACCAAGTTTTTCAGTGGCTAAACAACACATTCTTTTCCTCTAAAGAGATACATCAGAGTGTGTACATATGTGTGTGTGTGTATTTTTTTCATTTAACTTTTTTGCCCAATTTGGGTAAGAAAGTAATAGAAGAATAATTGGATTTATTCTAAATAATGACTACTATTTTATTTCCATGATATTTGAATATATGTGGCTCTCGCAGTACTGAAAAGCTGTTTACTTCAATACAATAAACTATTGTACATATCATCCCTAGCCAAAGTGGGACCAGTGAGCCCCTGTTTTGAAAACTCATTCTCATTTAATGCACTAAAAGAAGTAACTGAATGACAATATTTAAATTTAATAGTAATTTAATGCACATACATGCATATAGATGTGCTATTATATATGTATATCTATATCCAATGCATGCCAGGAATTTTTTTCTAGGAAGTTATGTGTACTAATTCCTTTAATCTCCACAACAGTCTACCAGAGAATTTTTATTCCTACTTTAGAAATAAGTAAACTGCAGCAGGGAGGGGCTAAACAATTTGTCCAGCACAGGAAACTAAGCTGTGAACCTAGGCAGAGGGTGTCCGAGGCTCATGCTCTTAATACCTCCACTCGGTGGTCATATGAGAAAGCTGCTGGGCTACGGTAGCAGCAGCATGTGTTTCCACCCCTGCTGCGCCATGATATTCCAGGAATGGGAGCTCCAAGCCTGTCTTTGGTGGTTACTGTCAGTGGTGTCTAGATGGTCTTGCATGGCACTGCCAGCTCCCTGGTGCCATGCTGGCTACTTCTGGGTCAGCATGCATCCTCAGTACCTGGCACATACTTGTCATGGAAGAGTCCAAGAAAATGATGGGGGAGACTAAGATGGAGGGAGTCAGGGGAGCTCTGCACCAATTCAGCTTCATCCGTTTGCTTCTTACTTTCCCATGTGTGACATGCTCATTGCTTGCTCCCTCTGAATGCCTTCCTTTCTCTTCTTCGATATGCAATCCCCTTCTTTTCTCCCATCTATCCTTTAGTGTCTCTTTTCCATTCATCCTTAGCAGTGATACCACCTCTTCGAACAAAGCCATCCTTTCACCCTCTTCCACTTTTCCTTCCTGACCCCGCCAAGTCCACCCCTTAGCACTCGTGGCTTTCTTGCTTCAATCCCCCTGATCCGTTTATCTCTCTGTGGCTACAGACTGCAGGCTTCACAGTGGCAGAAGCTGAACTGTAGTTCCCCTCATGTTTACCACACGGCTGAACACACCCAGCGAAGTCCTGACATGCACAGATTCTCATTCATTCCTATCACCCATCTGACTGCTAGATGCCCATGCTCTAGGGCTCTACCCCATCCCTGGTACACAGAAATCCTGCTCTGGCCAAACTATCAGGGAGGCCAAAAGGGAGAGTTCAAACCCAGATCTCTTCTTCCAAAGCCTAAACATACCTGTCTCTCTACCCAGTCTCTGCTCTCACCCTTCTCTGCCTGCGTAAACAGACACATCCTGTATCTGAAAGGAAAAGCAAAATGGCACAATCATACCTATCTAAGAAGTGGTAGTGGTGGTGGGAATGGAAAAAATTCCACTAGTGAGGAAGGCATCTCAGCAGGGTGCCAATTAAATCTAATCTGTACCTTTCTATGTGGCATCTCTAAATTCTCCAGTCTGGAAGTTGTAACTTGTTAAATGAATGCTAACATGTATAAGACAATCTCAGAGAGTTATATCTCTTTCATTTTAATGAAAGTTTGGAAGTAAATTAAGTAAACTCACATCAAAAAGTATTTATTACTCTCTTTATTCACAACCATCTTAAGAAACATTGAGTTAAGACCACCAGTTCCAAAAAGATAGACAATTATGTGACCAGAATTCATGTACTAGAAGAGGTTCTTTTCTTAGAAAATCAGATAAGCAATTGCCCCAATATACCACGGGTTGCTTGGAAACAAAAATAAATATTGCTCCTGTGGTAAAACAAAAATATTGCCTAACAGGGGTGTAATATTGCCATCAGAGAAGAAAGGATGTAATGAGAAGCCAGGAATATTCTTTTAAGAAATGACACATGGCCAAGTCAAAGTAAGACTCCAAGTTTCCCCCTACCCTTGTATAAACCACTCTGACCCAGTGAGATAAGCCCCGTGAAAGACCTACACACCATCAGGTCTCAAGGAAGCTATTTAGAAGATGAACCCATCATTTTGTTATCTGAAAGAGTTAAGGCACCTTCTCAATTTAGGACCCAATTTGCCCCCAGAAAATAACACATGCTCAGAGGAGAAACCAGGCTGAACTCTGAGACAGCAGAACTGTTCAGAGTGCATTAAAGCATCCAGTCCAAAGTATGGCTTCATCTTTGTTTCTACAAGGCAGGCCAGGTATGAATCATAAGTTAATACATTTGTAGCACCATGATTTATACTGTGCGGTATGACAGGTGGGATTACTCACCAGGGTCACAAGAAAGAACACCTGCTCCGAAGGCGTATCTTCTCGAGAAAAATAAATTGACCTAAAATCCATTTTTGACCATCTCTATATGCTGTTTAAGTTGTGTCCCTAAAGTTGGTGTTGGAAATGCTGGCAGAATCATCTCAATATGGAATCAAATCAACGCGAAGCTACAACACTTCATGAATTATATACCCATTTTTGGTAGAGTTTTGTCTATCAAGGCTGCATAATACAAGTGATCTCATGGTGTGGTATGGATTCTTTCTGCTGGAAAAGGAACTTCATGAACTCATGAGGGCTGAAGAAAATCATGCAAAAGGAATCGCTTTGCCTGAGAAAGATGAGATCTAGACAACTTCAAGAAAATAATTAGAAAACACAGGACCATTTCTTTGAACAATGTGATAGCAATTGACCAAATGGAAGATGAGATACACTGACTGACCCTAAAGATGAAAAGAGTGGTAAGAAAATACTACAAATAACTTTATGTCATTTAATTCAATAGCACAGATGAAATAGGTAATTTCCATGACAAACTTAACCAAAACTGACTCAAGAAGAAATGGAGTGTATGGGTAACTCTATAAGCTGAACATGTGAAAAACAGCCTTTGACAAACAAACTCGCAGACACCTGCAGGACCAGATGATTTCACCATATGTTAGCATTTAAACCAAGCATAGTATCAATCTTACATAAACTGTCAGAAAATAAAGGGTGACAGCATTTCCTAACTCACTCTTGTCAATCGATGTAATCAACTACATTGACAAATTTTTTTAAAAAACAATAAAGAGATTTTCTAAATAGATGCAGTAAAATTATTTGACATTTCCTCACCCACAGTGAAAACTGGGAAGAGAAAACTTCTTAACCTGAAAAAAGCACCTATAAAACACTTAGGGACAGGAGCATAGCTCAGTGGCAGGGAATCTACCTGGCAAGCATGAATTCCCTAGTTTGAGTCCCACTGTATATATTTTTAAAAAACAACAACACTTATTACCACACTCATATTTAATTGTGGAAAAAATTAACTACTTAAGATATTCATCTTTATTATGTCTATTCAAATTTAGAATGAATGCTCTGGTCTATGCAATGCAATACAGCAAGAGAAAGAAACAGTAAGACACAAAGGCTGTAAAGGAGGAATATAAAACAGTACCTATCTGCGGATGGCATTCATATCTATACATAAATCCTAAGCACCCTACAAGAAAAGCTAGTAGAATTCATAAATTAAATTTGGAAAGTCTCAAAATATGAATCATAGACAAATATCTATTATTTTTAATACAACAGCACAAAATTAGAAAAATTGCAAAAACAATACTACATGAAAACACTAAAAATTATTAAGACTGAATTTATAAAAAGATACATGCAATTACTCCTAAATAAAAAACCAAAGAAGACTCAAATAAATTATGGATTTGAAGATGCACTGTAATTATTTTCCCCAATTTTAACTTTTAAACCATCAGGCAATTATTTTCCCCAATTTTAACTTTTAAACCTAAAATAGAAGTGTCTCATACTATCAGGGAAACAAAGTTTTCTTGTGCCCAGTTCCATTTTTTAAGAGACCATACTTTAAAAATGAACAGCAGCCAGGTGATATTCATTGAATTTTATCTCATACAGATAAAAAATGAAAAAACAAACCTTCCAATTTTTGCAAGAGTCAGAAGAAAGTCCTTTGAACCCAGTGTCTCACGTGAGATCACTTTACTCCCACTGCCCCAGCTACTGGAAATGCACGGCCTCTGAGAGACTGCCCTGAACTAAACTATCAGTATATCTGATGAAGATGCCTAGACCCAGACCATGTGACCACAGGAAAGGGAAAAGCAGGGTGGAGAGCTTCTCGGGTAAACCGGGCCATGCTGGGAGGATTTCATGTTATTGGACACAACTCTGAATGCCAATAAAAATTTTGCTTCCAAGTGATCTAGAAGTCCCAGGAGACTTGCCAGCTATGGCCTAGAACTGTGGCAATGTCCTTGATGCGGTGTCCAGCATTGGGGTCAGGGTCATGCTGGGGTTCTTGAGATATGGATCTGGTACCCTGGTACCGTGGGCCTGAGTCCTAGAGTCATAAATTAGGAAATAAATAGGTAGGGCTGCCCTTCAGCACCAGGGTCAGGAAAACAAGTCCCAAGCTCATCAGGATAATGATGGATCTGGCTCAAGGCCACATGAGAAACGGTGGGACCTACAATACCAAGTCAGAGCTGGAGTGACCCGATAAACTGGGTGAGTTCTAAAATTTAAATCTAAGAAAAGGGGAAATTGGTACAAAGTGCAGGTTTGGTTATTAAATGAGAACCAAGACGCGCAGAACCCAGGAACTTCAAGTGAGTAAGGGATGCTCATGGGAGAAGCATCTGTGAAAGTTCAGAGGCCAGGAAGCTCATTCCAAGAGTGAGATGAGCCCTGCAGAGAAGCATCTACCCAGAAAAACCTCCTAATTAAATCTGTCCTTTACAACACCAAGTCTTTAGGAATAGGAGAGTAAAGCCCATGGCCACTCCCATCTAGCTGTCTCTAGATGTACAGGAAGAAGACAGAGTAAAACAACAGTGTAAAAAATTTTGTTATAAGGAATAAGAATGGTTTCGTTGGAAGACTGTACCTGGGAAAAATTCCTGGATAGACAGCATATTACTAGGAGGAACCACTATTTGAAAGACCAACAAGCCTTACTTTAGCAACTACGGGAGGCCACATAAAGAATGCCAGAGATTCTGAATCTCCTTTGAGAAAAAAATACATTTATTCCTGCATTGTTTGCCCTCTAATTCTTTCAGAGCCACCCATAACTCATCTCTCGATGTTATCTCTTGCTCAATAGTTTCAAGCATTATAGATTTTCCCATTTGTCAAGCACTATGGATTTTCCTATTTGTTTATTACTCCAGATATAACGGTTCATACATTACAGTGGCATGCATTTTAGCTCTTCGGTTCTCAAGAGTGGGGCTGCCTTCTCCCTCCCTGTTTGAGTCATTCCTCATAACCAAAACAGATGCTGTTCATCATTTTAAATCAGGAAAATTCTCCCCAAGTGTTGCTTGTCTGATATAGTTAGTCTTAGTAATTTGATTTCATCCCATATGATTTAAAGAGTGTGTGTCTGTGTACAGTGCATTTTCTTTCATTGTTCCTCTCAACATTCAGCATTAATTGTGTTTAAATACTGGCTTCTCAGGGGAGTTTTATCTAAGTAATTAGTAGATGACTCTAACCGGATTTACTTGTTCAAGCCATAAGGAGTTGAAAGCTACCTTTGCTAAAGCAGCTTATTAAAACTCTCACCGGACTCTTTCTGTTTTCAGCCATGCTTCTCAGCAGAATTTCCATTGAAAACAACTACTTTCCCACTTGTGTTCATGCAGGCCACATAGGGCATATTCTCCTGGTGACAAGAAGAGTGCCACCAGTGATTGAGAATGACAGTTTGAGGCAGACTACCTCTTTAAAGAAATGGATGCAGAATCTCTTACAATTCATTCATATCTTGGCTCTGGGGAGGCTGCATAATTTGCTAGGACGATAGAGAACTGTGAGTTGGCTGTAGGACCATTGAATTCCTCCCATGACTACTTCTGGGTTATTCTCTGTCAATGACTTTGGATATTAGCTCTTGCTGTGCTTTGCGTATCGTTTGAGTCAGTCACCCAGTTTCATGGGCTGGAAGTGTGGCCCTCAGTGTGGTGATATTGAGAGTGGGGTATCCTTTATGAGGTGCGGTGGGTGGAAGGTGATCAAGTCACTGTCCTCAGAAAAGATTAACAGCCATCTTACAGGACTAATTTTCCTGACAGTAAGTTGTAAAACAAACAGGCCTGGTCTCTGAGTCTCTTTGGCTTCCTGTCTCATCTTGTGATCCCTTCTGTGTGCTTTTCTGCCATTGGAATGACATCAACCATGAGGTCCTCACCAGAGACCAAACATACAATGCCTCCTGGTCTTGGACTCAATCTTCACACTGTGAGCTGAATAAACCTCTTTCACTAGAAGGCACCCAGCCTCAGGTATTTTGCCTTAGCAACAGGAAATGGACCAAGACAACCATCACAGAATAATTGTGCATCACTGCTTCCATGATTTACCTTCTGTCTTGGTTACTTTTCCTTGTTACTGAGACAAAATACCCAAAACCCAGAATGAAGGAAGGAAAGGTATATTTAGCTCACTGTTTTTAGAAGTTTCAGTCCATAACCAGCTGGCTCCAAAGCAAGATGACCTAGCACTGGGACAATACTTCAAGGCAGCAGCCAGCAAAAACAGCCAAAGCAAAAGGTGTATGGCAGGAGCAAGCCTCTTTTCCTCCCTTGTATTGTAAGAAGGCTACCTCCCCTAGGGCGGGTGTAGCAATCACAAAATCCCTGTGGCCTCCTCTTGCACAGGATGAGGGTACTCACAAAGCGAGAACCCTGGCTCCCCACTGATTCTCTTAAACTTCTAAACTTTTCAAGTTGACACAGTGTATCAACTATAACACCCTCCTTCCTTCATTAGAGTTTTGGGAACTGAACTGAAGGCCATAAGACCTCCAAAGTGACTAAGTCAGTAAAAGGCCAAACACAGTCCACTTACCTGGGGCTGAATATGCATTGTCCACTGTGTGGAACTGGGCTTTGCCTCAGTTCTTGCCAAGAGCAGCCACATTGAAAGAGGATACCACCAACTTAGAAATGCATAGGAAATTCTGCCCCTTTAAGGATCTGGGAGACATAAATGTATTCACCCAATTTGGCCTTGTAAGAAGTATGTCAATCCTGGTAGAAGTCACCACCCTGAGGAAAACTTCCTATTTTCATGAGATCACTGCCCAAGCAGAACGAAACCACAAAGTCTGAAGATCACAATACAGTGCGGGGAACAGTCACAGAGAAAAGCAAACATGGGTGTCCCTACTTCCTCTGTTTTCTTCCTCGTCTTTAAAATAAAGACCTTGACTAAATCATTTCTAAGCTGCTTTCTGCTCAACAATTCCCTGGAATGCCACTTCTATGCATCACTGAACCTGCTCCATCCTTCCCACCCTTTATCCATCCCCTTTTATTCCCTTCTCCCTAAAGCCCTTTCAGGAATCCTACAGAAACTGGCAGGAATGGCTCCCAGAGCAAGGCAGCACTTGGGCCGAGTTTAACAGGATTAGCCAGAAGTGCTGGATGGTGGAGAAAGAGCCACAGACTTGGAGAGAAGAAGGGAAAGGCATGTGCAAAGGAGATGGTACTTTTGGGAAACAGTAAGATTTTGCATAAAATAGAGAGCAAACTCCATGTGAGCAAGTGGTGAGGGAGTTTCCAGGACAGCCGTGGAGTTTGAATTTTGTCCTAGAAAACCATTCCTATTAACAAGCACAGGAAAGAACTAGACCTGCGTATGACTGGATGCCTCAGAGAGCTTTACCTGCTTGGTTCTACTTCTGCTTCCTGTATTTTATGAAGATAGACCTGATGGTATATCCCACCTATGCGTTCTTTTCCCACACAGCTCATGACACCATGAAGGGGTGACCCTCTCACAACAGGACATGGCAGGAGCAACCCTATATAAACAGCAAACACAGATTTTCGCTGGGAAGGCGGCTTCAGCCTCCTCCCTCTTGGAGTCCCTTCAATGGAAGAACTGTGATGACTCTGAAACCACTGAACCACATGGAGAACCCAAGCCACATGGAGAGGGAACCCAGAGCACTGAGACAGGAGGCACAACGCCGTGGAAGTGGATGCACCAGCCCCGGAGCACTAAGCAGTTTCATGCTTGTGGTGGACTCACAACTGGTGGGCAACCTGTAATACCAAGCTGAACGGAATCAGTGTAGAGGATGGCCCACAGGAGGATCACTGCCAACTACATAAAAAGGAGAACTAGAGAGGAAGAAGTGGTATTATTGGTCCTCCTGTTACTGTTGGTTCTCCCGGAGGAGATGGTTGAGCTCCTTTCCTGATATGAACTTGGCTGTTATCATCAGAGGAGCTTGGGACCTTGTCACTGAGAATGGCTGTGGTCCACTTTGGAGGAGCTCTGGTCCTTGCTTTGAGCATCACTACTTGACTCTGGAGGGGAAGATGTGTGCTGTTCAATCTCCTGGAGAAGCTGGTCCTCCTGGCTTCCTGGTACAGCCTCAAGGGAGCTCAGGACCTCACTGTCACTGAGGATGGCTATGATATCTTTCGGGGGAGCCCTGGTCCTCTCTTTGAGCATTGCTTTATGTCTCCAGTGCAGATCCCTCAGCCTACTGGCACAGATCTTCACCCCGCTGGCAGAGACCTTCTAGCTTCCACCACTGATCTTTGGGCCTTCCCAGCACAAATCCATAAAACAAACTGGCATGAGTCACTGTTGTGGGCTCTGGGTCTTCAGCTGGACTCACATGGGACTTTGCCATGGGATTTAGGCCCTCAACTGGATTCCTTGGATCTTTAGTATATACACAGATTTCCTGCACTCTTTTTGTGTTTTAATCTTTGGGTGGCTATATTAGGGTGTCTTGTATTAAACTGTTTTCCTTGCAAACCTGACTACAACAATGCTAGTCACAGACAAAGGACCTGGCAGGTCCCTTCTAGCTGCACCACTGTTTGGGACTGCTAAGGTTTCTTTAGCATCGTGGTGGAAACAGGCTAAGATTCAGAAACCAGTGTCACCAGCTCAGCTATGTTCTAACTTCAACCACTCTCTCCCTCATCTTTAAAATGAAGGCTCTGCTACCTCACTTCCAAATCTCCTTCTACTATGCAATTCCCTGGAATGCTTCCTGTTCCCAATACTGAACCTGCTCTTTCCTTTCCACTGATCTGCTTCTACCTCGCCCCCTTCTCTTACACCCCAAACACATCTTAGGAATTGTACAGCAAAAAGCCCTGTTAAGCATGAGAGATGATTTGGGATTGATAGAAATGTTCTAAAAGTGGATTATAGTGACAGTTGCATGAGTCTATAAATTACTAAAATTGTCACAAGTGTACATGTGAAGTGGGTGAATTTTATGGTATGTAAATTATACTTTAATAAAACTATATTTTAAGCCCCTGGATAAAAAACACTAAAAATAGAAAAATAAATAAAATCCTTTTGGTGATTATTTGCTTAGTTGGTTTGTGTTATCCTCTACTGTAAAATACTTGAAATGCACTTAATTTTTTTAAATTAAACATAGCTCCTGGCACAACCTAACAGGAAGAAACTAAAAAGCTCATTGACCTAAATACAGTCTGCTCAGCTTTTCTCTCCTGGAAATTTACATGCTGGCTGTTGAATTTGGACTCACAGACTTGAATTCGTAGCCTGATGTCTCACCCTTTTGCTGTAAAAGTTAAAATCTTAACTTCCTCATCTTGTTAATAATAATAATTAGTTGGGTAAATAATTATTCTATAAGATTGTGGTGACACTAAAACCTATATACCACAGTGCCTCAGTACACAGTGGGCATCCAAAGAGCTACGATATTTGTTCCAAAGTCAAAAGAGCCTTGATAAAGTTCTCTCAGTGAGGTAAACCCCAGAGCCTTCAGCTTCTAGATGCTTCTGGACACAGACTGGTCCAGTGGTCCAAAAATGATCACACTGTGTCTGGGTATAGCTCTCTGCCCAGCTCCTGTACACACCTGCCAGGGTGAAACCCATTCATCTGTATGGCCAACAGAAACTAACAAGAAATGCTGGGGGAAAAGAAAACTGCTCTATCCTCATGCTCTGCCAAAGTGCAAAGAAGTCCCTTTTCCCGACACAAACAACTCTGAGTCTCTTATGTATGATTTGGAAGCTCTCTGGCCCTCAGTAAAGGGCAGGCTTGGGGAGAGGAAGTCTGGTTTATTTTTCCACCTCTAATCATTGACTTAGAGGAAGGTGTGAGAGGTTGGGTTGCAGAGGATCAAACCCAGGCCATCAGGCATTCTTGGCCAATGCTCTGCAACTGGGCTCCCTTCCAGCCCTTTGTAAGTTTTAAGAAAGAAGTTAGCTAAGTTGTCCAGGCTGGGCTCAACCTTATGACCCTCCTGCCTCAGCCTCCCCAGTGGCTAGAATTACAGGCATGCACCACTAGGTCTGGCCACCCTGAGCAATATTTAAACACAACAAACAAATTCCTTCTCACTAGTTCTTAGATTTCCTTATTGACCTTTAGTTTTCCCATTAACAAGAGTTCCTTAGGAGTAACAATGAATAAGCTTTTTGTGACCAAAAAGATCCTATCCTTGCTTAAACTCTGTGAGTTGTTCACATTTTAATTAAGAATCTGCTGTGTTCCAGGCCACACAGGCTATTGTAAGATGCTGCAGGACACTGCTGTGAAGGACACCTGGCTGTCCAGGGAGGGAGAAGACGGGTGGCAATGACAGTGAGACAGCAATCACAGCCCCAGAAAGGATGGAGGAAGAGCTCTGGAGTTCTGCAACACCGAAAGTCCCTCAGGTAGGAAGCAATGTGCAAACCTCAGGGCCAAACATGTCTCACCCTTGGCTTTAGGTTTTCTTTTAAACTCATTTCACCTTCTACTTGCCTTTCCTAACACCTTTGTGTTCCCCTTCTGTGCCTAGTTTTGCAAGTCAACAGCAAGCTGTCAAACACTGCTGAGAACCATCATCTGGTACAATGCCTGGTTTCCACCTTCAGAAAGCGCGCAGCACACACCCGTGATAAACCCAGTGAGTGAGAAACGGGAACAAACAGCACAGCAGGTCATGACGCCTTCAGCTGTACAGACCAGGCTGCAGCTTGTGGTAGGGGCTGAGGACACAGGCACCGGTCAGAGCTGAAGCATCCAGAATGGCTTCCACAGGGCAGATCTCTCTGGAAGTGGCAGGCAGTGACCTGAACAAAGAACCCAGGAGGGCAGATGAGCAAGGAACACAGCTGCAGTGTCCCTTTTAAAATAAGCCTGTGTCTGCAGCACAGCAGAGAAGTCTGTGCAAATATCCAATAGATCTGCCTACATAGCCTCGACACGACTCACTTTCTCCCTGTGAGTGTCCCTGACATATGATTATCGATCTCTGTGTCTCCTTTCCAGGCCACACTGTCAGTGGAGACACCTGGTCACTTATCACGGTGCCATGGCACAGCATCAGAACTCCAGAGACCCGGGGTCAGTAGATGATTCTGTCTCTGCCTTGTCTTTATGGGAGTGACTTATCTTGACAGCATGACAGTTTCCCCACTTTCCAGGGACAAGCTCTAGAGACACCGCTGGTTGTCACTGCTGGAGACAGTGACACAAGCATCTATGGGGTGGAGGCTACAGATGCTGTGAAACACCCTGTGATGCACAGGGCAGAGCTGTGCGAACTGTCTAGTCTATCACACACATAGCTAAGCAGGGGCTGACCTGGACCAGGAGTGTTCTTGCTGCCTCCTCTTTTGAACTTAAAAATGTGTTTGTCTTTTAGAAGAAATCAGAGCCAAGGGGAAGAAACTGATTGTTCTTTTTTTTTTCAAGAGAATGGCACTTTGTTTCCTGGACAAACTTGGCAGCAGTGATGCCCAAAGTGTGTCACGGGTCATCTCAACAGCCCGCACCCTGCACTGCAGAGTGATTGCATCCAGAGAGGTTGTGGAAATGGATGGTCAACGTGGGGACAAAGGCAGGAGGGTGGAAACTTCCTAATTCTGCACCCAATAAGTGACCTGTATGGGTGCCACACAGCATGCTAATTTTTTAAATAAATGGTGGATAACTCGAGGAAGCCTCAATGAAGAAAGCATAGACATCCATTAAAGATTTATTTATTCATAACGTAGGATGGATATAGATGGATGGGAAGGTGAATGGGTTCATGGATGGATGGATGAATGAACAGATACACCACGCTAATTCTCCCTCACATTCCAGCCAAGGTCACTGTAACAGCATCTGCAACACAGTACAATTATCCCCCGTTGTTTCTCTGTATGTTGCAATCACTCAGATTAGGAAAATGATTATTTTTTTTAATTAGGATTTGAAAGAAAGCTATCCAGAAGGCAAGAGTGATTTTGATATTCTGATACCAAACTGCTTCTGAATCTAGCTACCTTTAGGTTTTGGAGCAGAGAAACTTCCCTAGAGATTAGTCATAAAGACAAGCAGAGGCTACAAAGTGAAACACGCAGAGAGAGATGACCAAGCTGGCTGAGGTGGCTCTCCTTGATCCTTAAGCTGCTTTCTCCTTCTTACAGGCCACAAAAGACAAAGCAAGGCTGCTGCCTCTCCAGATAGCTGAGTCACATGACAGCACTGTGCTCCAGAGAATTTTTCCTCTGGCAGGTGCAGAAGCAGAGTTCTGCTTGGTAAGTTCCACTGATGTAGCATTTGTCAGGTGTCCACCTGTGTCTGTGTGTATATGTGTGTGACTCTGTTCCTGGGTCCTCTAACTGCTGGCAAATATCACATGTTTAGAAACAGGTCAGTGTAACACAATGTCTGAGATAATTTGTGAAGAAGAAAGGCTGAGTTTGGTTCCCAGTCAGGTCTATGATTGGGCAGATCTGTTGCAGTGATGGGAAAAGCAAGGCAGAGCAAAGTAATCTCTTAATGGCTGGAAGTGAGAGACAGATATATATATATGAGAGAGAGAGAAGGAGGAAGGAGGGAAGGTGGCTAAGATCCCAGAATCCCCTTAAAAAGCAAACTCTACAATGACCTAAGTCCCACAAGGACCCATTCACTGAAGGTTTCACCACATCCCAAAAGGGTCATCTTAGGGACCAATTAGCATATGGGCCATTCAGGCACATTTAGTGTCCAAAGGTACATGTCTGTCTCACACTGCAAAGTGTATTTAACCCATCTGTAAGAATCTCTAAAGTCCAGCTGTTCCAACACTGCTGAAAAACCCAAGCCCAGCCCTCCTCCTCACTCCATGGACTCGGGGACCAGCTGGACTACTAGCTTTGCTCCCTTCCTCGCCCCATGACCTAGAGGGTCAGCAGGATAGCTAGTATCTCCTCCTCCTTGCCTCAGGACCTCGTAGACTGGTGGAATCATTATTCACCCTCCCCCACCAAAAGACCACAGTAGCTCACATACAATTAGCAACACCTTCCATCACCTGCAGAACCTTTGTGGGCTGGTGGGAGCCTCAGCAGCCCCTCACCCACACAGAGGACCTCAGCAGGCTTGTGACAGTGAGGTAAGTTTCCCCCTCAAATAGAGGACCTCAGTGGGTAAACTCCCACCCACCCCCACACTGTAGGACCTTTATGAGTCTAGCAAGAGTGTGGATGAGTCCTTCCTCCATATAGAGAACACCAGGTAGGTTGAGGAGAGTGTTGACAAGGCCTCCCATAACCTGGGGGAAATCAGAAGGGCCTAAAAGACACCCAGTGACACAGAATGGTCCCAGCTGAGGTACACACTATGGCCAGGGAGATCTCGTGACCTGGAACAACCTAAAGCCATAGTAACAGTGGGAACTAAGGGTTGACTTACATTCAATACTCTGAGGCTAGATAGCCTAGGAAGAACATTGGACTCACCCAATGGGCCCTGCAGGAAGAATGCAGGTGACTGGCCCTCCCTTCATTGTAGGACCCAGCAATCGGACAATCATCAACCACCCAGAAGGACCCTGACACACATGATGGACAGTTGAGAGTAGTGGGATTGGAAAGACCAAAATATTAACTCAAGAGGTGAAAATGACAAACAAAAAAGCAAAATGCAATCTCAAATGTCCAGTCCATTAGGAACAAGTACAGGAGATATCAAAATAAAGGACATTAGAAGTCATACACCTGAAATTTCTGAAAAGATAGCAAGTGAAATAAAGAAACAATCCATGCAGCTATAGAGGAAATCAAATTAGAAATAATCTCTCATGTAAAGAAATAAATGACAACCAATAAAGGAGTTACTCAGCATAGCTAGAGAAGACATAGATTAAAAAAGTACAGGAGCATGGGAAAATGATGGAAACCTTGAAAGAACAATGTAGAAAAGAAGTAGAATACATGAAACAAATTCAAAGAGACATCCAGTAAATAAAAATTCTACTGAAAACTGGTAAAACCATTTGAATGAAGCTGAGGGTAGAATTTTGGACCTTAAGGACAGGATTGCAGCAAGTGATCATGAAAGGAAACTTCTTAAAATAACAAGAAAACATGAAGTGACAATTCAAAAGTTTCAAGATGATGCAAAAAGAAACAACATAAGACTAATAGGCATCAATGAAGATGCAGGAGTCAATGCAAATGACATTGGTAATCTATTCACAGAACTAAAGCAGAAAATTACTGAAACATGAGAAAAGAATCAGATATACAGATAAATGAGGCATACAGAATGCTAAACAGTCATAACCAAAATAAATCTACACCCAGACATATAACAATTAAGATCCCAGAAATTCAGCATAAAAACAGAATACTAAAAGCTGTTAGAGAAAAAACACAACTCACCTATCAAGGAAAGCCTATTAGAATCATGGCAGACTTCTCAGCACAAACCCTCAAGTCAAGATGAGCTTGAACTGAAGTGTTTCAAACCCTGAAAGAAAACAACTTTCAATCCAGATTGATGTACCCTGCAAAACTTTCTTTGAAAATTAATGGAGAAATATAGTATTTCTGTGACAAAGAACTGAAGACATTCATGTCCACCAAACCAACCTAGAAAGAGCACTGAAAGACATACTAGACAGAGATAAAAATGACTACAATTTCCAGAAAACAACAGAAAGAAACCACCAGGCAGGGCAAGCAATAAACAAGGGGGGAAAGCAGGAAACCAACAACAGGAAAATAACATGACAAAGTCAAGCCAATACATATTAGTTCTATCCATCAATGTAAATGGCCTCAATTCACCAAATGAAAGAAATAGGTTGACAGAATGGATCAAGAAACAGCATCCCACAATATGCTGCATACAGGAAACACAACTGACTCAAAAGGAAATTCACAGACTAAAAGTCAAAGGATGGAAAACAATATTCCATGCAACAGGAACCCAGAAAACAGCAGGGATATTGTTTGCAGACAATGTGAACTTCAAACCAAGAATGATCAAGAGTAATAAAGAAGGTCAATACATACTTGTTAGTAGAAAAATTCAAGAGAAAGAGCTAACAATCATAAATATATATGCACCAAAGACAAGGATACCCAACTATACAAGACAAATACTAATGAACATGAAAAACCAGATACACAAGAACACAACTGTAGAAGGAGACCTTAACACCCATCTGTCACAGACAGATACATCAACTAGACAAAAAGTTGGCAAACAAATAACAGAACTAAATCAAACCTGTGAACAAATGGACTTAGTAGACGTTTGCAGAGTGTTCTACCCAACCACGTCAGAATACACATTCTTCGCAGCTGCACATGAGACATTCCCTAAAATAGACCATGTATTACCCCATTGAACATTCTAAAGTAGATGCAAAGGTACTGAAATTATTACATACATATTATCTGACTATAGTGCACTGAAACTGGAAATTAATGGCAAAAGAAACTGTAAAAGCTACATAAACACATGGAAACTAAATAACAACCTCTTGAACAACTAATGGGTTACAGGTGAAATTAAAGAAGAAATTAAACAACACCTACAATTCAATGAAAATGCAGACACAACATACCAAAATCTGTGGGACACAATGAAAGTGGTCCTAAGAGGGAAATATACAGCAGTGAATTTTCATATCAAAAAAACAGAACAAGCACAAATAAACAACCTAATGCTATAACTCAAGCTTCTATAAAAAGAAGAGCAAATCAAGCCCAAAGCCCCACAGAAGAGAGGAAATTATAAAGATCAGAGCAGAAATTAATGCAATTGAGACTAAGAAAACAATATAAAAATTAATGAATCAAACAGCTGGTTCTTTGACAGAAAAACAAAATTGATAAACCTCTAGCCAAATTTATCAAGAAAAAGAAAGAAAAACTCAAATTTATGCAATAAAGAATGAAAAGGGTGAAATTACTACAGATCCCATGGAAATTCTGAAGATCAAGAATACCTACTTCAAAAGCCTTTACTCACATAGAGTGGAAAACACACAGGAAATGGACAGATTTCTAGAAATGTATGAATTACCAAAGCTGAATCAAGAAGACATAACAGTTTTGATTAATCCAGTATTGGCTACTGAAATTGAAAATGTGATTAAAAACTTACCAACAAAGAAAAGCCCAGGTCCTGATGGATTCACAGCTGAATTCTTTAAGAAATTTAGAGAAGATTTAATGCCAATACTCCTCAAACTTTTCAATGAAATTGAAAGGGAGACAGTTCTTACTAACTCATTCCTGGAGACAAGTATTACTCTGATACCAAAATGAGAAAAAAAAAAAAAAACCAAAAAGGAGATATATAGGTTTATAGCCCTAATAATATAGATACAAAAATTCTCAATAAAATACTGGCAAATAGAGTGCAGCTAATCACCAAGAAGATTATGCATCATGACCAAGTGAGATTTATCCCAGGAATGCAGGGGGTTTAATATATGCAAATCAATAAATGTAATGCAACACATCAACAGACAAAAATCACATGATTATAATTATCTCAATAGACACAGAAAAGGCTTTTGATAAAGTCTAACACTTGTTCATGACAAAAACAGAAACTTAGAATAGGTGGTCTCTACTTCAATTTGATAAAACCCATATATGACAAACCAATAGCCAACATTATACTAAATGGACAAAAATTGAAAGCTTTCACTCTAAAATCAGGAACAAGACAAGGATGTCCACTCCTACTCAATATAGTTCTGGAAACATTGCCAGAACAATTAGACAAGAGAGAAAAATAAAAGGAATAAGGATGGGGAAGGAAGAAGTTAAATTATCACTATTTGCAGACAATATGATACTAGATCCCAAAAACTTTATCAGAAGAAAACTAGAGTTAATAAGCAAATTCAACACTGTAGATGGATACAAAGTCAACACTCAGAAATCAATAGGATTCCTGTACACAAACAACAAGCTCACTGAGAGAGAAATTATGGAAATGATACTTTTCATAATAGCATCCAAAACAATGAAATACTTAGAAATCAACCTAACAAAGGATGCAAAAGACCCATATGTTGAAAACTATAGTATTCTTAAAAAGGAGACTGATGAGGATACCAGAAAATGGAAAGATATCCCTTGCTCTTGGTTAGGAAGTACCAACATTGTGAAAATGGCCATACTCCCAAAATTATTATACAGATTTAATGCAGTTCCACTCACAATGCCATTAACATACCTTACACATCTAGAAAAAACATTATTAAAATTCATTTGGAAACAGAAGAGACCTTGAATAGCAAAGGCAATCCTGGGTAACAAAGGCAAGGCAGGAAGCATCTCAATCTCTGACTTGAAATTATACTACAAAGGTACAATAATAAAATCAGCGTGGTACTGGTTAAAAAAAAACAGACCTGAAGATCAATGGCACAGATTAGAAGATGCAGACACAACTACAAAGATACTTAGCCATCTTATCTTTGACAAAGGGGCTGAACACATTCACTGGAAGAAAAATAACCTTTTTAATAAATGGTGCTGGAAAAATCGGTTTTCCACATGTGAAAGGCTGAAACTAGACCCATGTTTATCACCATGAAATACACTAAGGTCAAAATGGGTCAAAGATTTAAACATTAAAACAGAAACATTAAATCTACTGGAAGAGAAAGTAGGTAGAAATCTTGAAGACATAGGAGTAGGCAAAGAGCTTATGAACAAAATGCACACTGCATGGGAAGTACTTCCCAGAATTAACAACTGAGGTCTCTTCTTATTAAAAAGTTTTTGTACTTCAAAAGAAATTACCAACAGTGAAGAGAAACCCCACACAATGGGAAAGAATTTTAGCCAGCTGTCCCTCAGACAAAGGAACTATATCTAGAACATATAAAGAATTGAAAAGCATTAGACCCCACAAATTCAAAGACCCAATCCAAAAATGGGTGTCTGAAATAAACACACATTTCTCAGATAAAGAAATACAAATGGCAAATGAATACATGAAGACTTGGTCAACATCACTGGTCATTCGAGAAATGAAAATTAAAATAACATTGAGATTCTATCTCACTCCAGAAAGAATGGCTGTCTATAAGCAATCAACCGATAACAAATATTGGCAGGGCTTTGGGGAAAAAGAAACACTTCTCCACTGCTGGTGGGAGTGTAGACTGGTGCTATCACTGTGGAAATCAGTGTGGAGATTCCTCAAAAAGCTAGGATTAGAAGTCCCATTTAATCCAGCTACTCTTCTTTTGGTATTTTCCCAGAAAAATTGAAAATGTCATGCCATAGCGATATATGTGCATCCATGTTTATAGCAGCACAATTTGTAATAGCTAAACCTTGGAAACAACCAAAATCCTCATCAAACGCAGAACAGATACAAAAGATGTGGTATTTTTATACAATAGAATATTACTCAGCTATAAAAAGGATAATCTTGGGGCTTTTATAGGTAAAGGAGGCAACCTGACACCATACTTATAAGTGAAATAAATGAAACTCACATTCATAAATATCATATTGTCTCTGTAGTACAAAAAATAATAAAAAATAAAAATCTGAGAGAATAGTAAGATCCAAAATATACAATAGATATTGTAATAACGAAAGGGAAAAAAAGTGCTCAAAAGGACAGAACAACTAGGATAGGGGAGAGGAAAAAGGTAAGAAAGGATTATATGTATGTTGGTGAACATATATAAATGTATATATGTATGTTTATGTGTGCTAGATAGAAACTATACTGTTAATCGCTATTAGTTCATCAAAAAGAACAGTTTTGCTGTCATTGCTTGATTGATCTCTTTTGTTCCTGGATTTTGTAACCTGAACAACTACCTCTGAGATAACAATATGCAATATATTAACTAGTGTTAATTCCCTATTTTTTTGAAATTCTGTATCACTTTTATCTTTTTTTTCTGTTTTGCTTTTTAAAATTAAAAAAAAAAACCCAAGCCCAGAGTCTCCTTTGAGATTCAAGGCAAATTCAGCTGTGAGCCCCTACAAAAAAAGTGAAAAAGGAATTTACATCCCTCCCAGAATCAAAGGCAGGACTGGCACTGGGGAGCATTGCTCCTGTGAGTAGGATGAATGAAAACTAATCTGCCCAAACCAAGTCTTAAAGCCAGCAGGGCAAACATGACATCTTCAATCTCTGTGTCTGGCATCAGGGCACATGTGTCAGCGTGAGAGCTCTTCCGGGCTTCAGTATCCCCACCAATACAGCTTGCTGGCTGCAGTCCACACAGCCCCGCCCTCTCTGTCTCTGAATGATGTGTTACTCACCCGCAGCAGCTTCCCTTGGCAGGCATCCACTCTCCCGGCATCTCCAACAGCCTGAGTTCTCAACTGTCGCTTTGGCTTCACTGTCACAACTTCACACACTATCAGGAGCTGTGTGAACAAACTCTGACCTGCAACCCATAACCTAGCCTCCCATGCATTCCTTTGAAACTTTGGTGCAAGCTCTTATGATCCTACACCTCTTGCATTCTGCATGCTGACAAAACCAGTATTGTGTGGATGAAATCAAGGTCTGCTGCCAATGCAGCTTGTACTTGAGCCTGCTTAAACCAGGACTGCAAGGATCTATCAGCATTGGCTCTGTACAAGGAAACAAATCCCTCTGCAAATCTGAGTACACAGTGTACCCCAGGGTTCTTCTCTGAAATGATTCTGCTCTGCGGAACATCTCTGAAACAGTTTAGCATTTTTGCTTCTCTAAGTTGTGATGATGGGTGGTCTTGACACTTTCTGAGACGCCTTTGATGTGTCTTTCCTATTGCCCCAATGTGACAAACTTGGCTTCTTTATTGGGGTTAACAGCTGCACTATCCCTGCCCACACCCTTCCACATGCTTCTTTCCTGGCCAAGTTGCATTTTTTAAAATCTATCCACTTTTCTCCTCTTTGCATCCCAATTCTCACTGTAAAGCTGAGTAAAAGCAGCCATTAATATCTATGTTATAGCTGGACTGTTGCCTTGAAATTAGTTACCTTGATAAATTAGTTGGTCACCTTTACATTCAGTCTCCCACAAAGTCTCTGGGCATGGACAAAATGCATCAAAATTCTGTGCCATTGTGTAATGCAAGTGGTCTCCAGTCCTCTTCCCACAGAGCCCTAATTCCATCTGAGATCTCATCAGCATGACCTTTACTGTCCACATTCCTATTAGCATTCTGGTCTTCTAGCTCCTGTCAGGAAAGCCTGTTAAGCTCCACTTCCAGCCTTTTCAGCTCTTAATAGGCTGTTTCTCCAAATTTTTCCAAAAACCAGTTCCACAGGTTCCTGCTCATCATCTCTAGTATAGCTACAGTCAAAGATCCCAACTCCTTGCGCCAATTTTCATCATTAGTTGGCTTTGCACCACCACGACAAAATACCTAAGGTAACTGACATGGTGAAGATTAATTTTAACTCATGGTCTCAGAGTTCCAGTCCATGAGCAGTGGTTACACTTCTTTCAGGTAGGAGAGGTTGGATGTCAATGGCAGGAAGCATGTGACAGAGAAAACTGCTCACCTTGATGCAGGGAGGAAAAGAGAAGGAGAGGCCATGTTCCCAAATCCCATCCAGGAGCACATCCCTAATAACCCAAGTACTTTCTACCACCTCCCAGTAGCTAGTGTCACTCCGGGTACCAAGCCTCTAGTATATGGGCTCTTGTAGACATTCAGCATCCAAACTCCAGCAGTATCACAGGATATAATTTTCATAATACACTCAATGCTGTCTCAGGAACAGATATACTTCATAAATGGCATATAGCTACCAACTCTTAAGAGAACTGAGTTCCCAGAAATTCCTCAGTGGAGCTCTGGTAGAAGCCCAGTGATGTTTTATTAAATGGAAAACTATCATACCTGCTGTGTATTCTCCCAGGACTATTAACATAAGAGTTATACAAATGAAGGGCCATTTGAGGGATATATTTTCTTCCTTGTTTGCTAGAAAATCTGGGAAAATTATATTCAGATTTTTGCAGTTAATTTAAAAAACTGTAATGTATATGAATTTAAAAATCTACCCCATTAAAAGACAAAGTTGATAGCACAAAACATTCTTGGTTAGGACGTTCACATAATTCAGTTTCCCCACAGTCACAACAGAACAAATTAGTATCATATTCAAAGGATATTGTTTAACTCGAGACCTCCAGAGGTTGACACTACAAAACAATGGAGTCCAAACTTTAACATTACAGAAACTGCAGCCAAGGTAAGATGACTAATCACAGGTCACACAGACACTTAATAGCCAACATGAAAAAGTTAACTCATTTTCCTACTGCAATTAATGATGGAAAACTTGGAAAACTGTGTGAATGTACAATTCTAGTCTCTAGCCTACAGAGTCATAATTACCACACTCCACAAGGTCTAAAAAAAAAGCTACAGAGCCTCTCAGAAGCTATTGGGCTAAAGCATGACGACCTAACATGATTTCTACGGTAGCCATGACAGGAGACTGCTGGTACACAGCTAGCAACGTGAGAAGCTGAAGAATAAAGCAGCATATTATACGTTTAAAATAAAACTGACACTCCCAGTTTTTTACTCCTCCTCAAAATCATCTGTAGCTGACTATGATTTACAGAGAGTTCTTTATACCTTCAGTTGGAGATATTCAGTGCATCTTTGCACTTGTTTTTCCTTTGAGCAATAGAATGTAGGAGGTTGTTCCACCCCAAAAAGGAGCCATATACTTAGCAGCTAGTTTACTATTTAAAAATCACAATCATAATTCATCATCATAATTAATACTGACTAGTGATCAATAAATGACTAAAAATTTGGAATAATGTTTTGAAAACCACTAAAAGAATCCAATGGCATTATTGCTAGATTTTTAAAAAAAATTTAGAAAGACAGAGTTCCAAGATCAGAGGCTACCTTTTCTAGTCAGATGAAAAATATACATACACATTTGAATGAGGATGTAGAAAGGCATCACTGAAGAATAGCACTTAGAATCTTAAGACTAGGCTGTCTTTGAGAACTGTTAACAGTAGAATCCACACCGATATCCTCTAAATGTTTTATTGTTTGGCTTTTGGTTTTTCTAACATTCTTTTCCCCCTAACTCTCCCAGAAAGCTCCGTTACTTTCGGTAGTGACCATCTCCACTTTTGGTCCGGAATGGCTGTGTGGCCCAGCCAGTAAGTACGAGGGACCCACCAACCCATGTACAGAGGTTGACAGGCTTAAGAGTTTTAATTTTCTAATCAAGAAGAAGTGGCTGCCATCCTTAACACTGAAATGTACCATGGTTTCTCACTTTTTCTGTTGATTAAATTTGCTCTCTTTTTTTGGATTATTTTAAGAATTAAAAACCTATGATCATGAATCAAGGCCCATTTTTCTAAGTTTTTCTCCTTGATAGAACTTCTCTATGGCACTCAGTTCTCTTCCAAGCCTCATGCTATTGGGATTATTTCATCCTTTTGTACTGGAAATTAAAAAAGAAAAACACGCTTTGCTCTCACAAAGCTTGTGAATAAGATCAAGAGTTGATTCTGCAATATTTTTAACTGAAGCTGAGGCAGGGTTTTGTAGAGAGCATTTTGCATTAAGAATAACTTAAAATATTTAGTCAATCTACTTATTAAGACAAAATTTGCGAGTCTAATTTAGACCATCATTTTGTAATGAGTGCCCTCTGGTTCCTTAATTCTTCAATTTCCTTCCCTGCACTCCATTACATATGCACTTAACTCTCTTCCTGTGTGTCTCAATCTCCCATTTGCTGCTGCTGGCTTCCTCCTCAGCCCAGGAACACTGTCAAGTTTTTGAGGAAAGAATAAACTCATCAATAAATTCCAATCAAGAGCCCTAGAAGATTGGAGTCAGGACAGAAGAACGTGCATGCATGGAGAGTAACCCTTTCTAGAAGCATATTCAGAAAACCTAAGCATTAAGAGTCATACAATGGGCAGGAGGGAAGGGATAAAAAGATTTGCATAAAAGTTCTGCATGAGTTAAAATGAAATTCAGGGATGGTTCACTTTTCTATATACGTATCTCTTCTAATGAAAGCGATTTTAGGTATTTTTGCAGGTCCTTCTGTGGGAACCTAATATTTGGGCAATATGCTAGCAGGGCTGCAGGTGTAGCCCTGGGGCAGATGGCACATGGACTCGGCCTGGGATTCATTCTCTAGCTCTACAAAATTAAAAATAAATTTTAAAATGAATTAATCAACTAGCTATTGCCCCAAGAGCAGATCAGAATGCATGTCATGAGGTTAAGCATTATGAGGAGTCTGATGCTAGTTTAGTGGCTAGATTCTGGCTTTGGAGCAACCATGAGCTTGATAGTGACCTCTAGAAGATGTAATGCAGGTCACAAAATCATCTGTCTGTTTCTCAAATCAATGAATACTCTTCTGGAAGTTCATAACTCAAATGTGGCACATCAATCATGCAAGGTTTTGTTTGACTGTCTCTCGGTGGAACTTCAGTCACCAAGTTGGATCTATCTGTGTGAAATCAAGCTGACCATACTTGCGTGCCCAGGATCTGGGAGAGGATCTGTCCCCAGGCAACACAGGGCATCCAGTGTACCACTTTCACACATGTGCCCATCCAGAAGATGCTGACATTGACCTATTTTCTTTGCTTCCGTTTTCATCAAAGCCACTCTGAATATCTCAAACTGCTGAGTTCAATGTTACCTTCACTCCCAGATTTCAGAGAACCATTATTACGGGTGATTTAAGAAAACAGTCTCTACTGCCATATGAACTTTAAAAGAAAGAAATGCTGGGCTACTGGTTTCACTATGTCTTTCAAAGTGTAAAAGATCCTAGAGTGATGCTTGAAGCATTAATCTGAGGTTACTGCAATTAAAACAAGTAGAAGTTGCCATCTGCCTACCATGTGTGGATGGCACTGCATTTTGGTGTATTTGGAAAGAATTCAAAAGTACAGCCTCGTGCAATAATGACCAGCTGCACAAAAATATCTGGAGCTACAGATAAATGCTTAAGAAACTGGATTTGGGGAAAATGCATATGGCAGCTCTGTAACAGAAGCTGTTTTCTCTGAAACAGTCTCTTTGTCCTTCAAGGGTCAAACCAGTTGGAGGAGCAAAGGCTTTTTTCAAGCACAGGAGTAACAGCTGCAGAAGACTCCAAACTACCTAGGCAAGACATTTGAGTACAAACTTTGTGATTAGAATTTCAGAGAAATTATTTAAGTGGCTGGATAGAAACCCATGCAGAAAGACCAGCTCTCAAACACCGCAGTGGCGATAGCAGGGATCTGATGGCAGGGTTAGCAACAAAAGAGTGAAGGGTGGACGAGCCTTGCCGTTGCTCTGTCTGACAAGAGCTGCCTACTTGCAAGGAGGGCAAGTAGTTAAGCACCAGGATTGCTCTGGAAATTTCTCAAATTGATTTTCTTTAATACAGAGATAAATAAAATATGACTGAATTGGCCGTGCTATAATACGGTTCATTCGGGATGCTGTGAATTATTTATTCCCAACCTCCTACTTGGCATGTTTATTCATTAACCTCTTAAAGCCATCTGATAAAAAAAACAACACAAACTTGTCTTAGGTTGATCTATTTAGGGAAGCATGCTTAGTGATTAGCTTCTTTATTTGCACTCCTGAACTAACTGCATATATTTTAAAAAACAGTATCTACCTAGGCAATATTTTGCAAGATGGCATTTGAACTTGGGCTCACAGGAAGCAAACAAGCCCACAAAAGTTGGTGACTGCTATCCTTAAACTAGGGAACAAAACAAACTGGGGAATAAAATCCACTCATCCATTCTGCAGTAACTTAGCAGTCACTATGTGTTCCACACTGGTCATATCTACCCTGGTGAGAAGACAGGCAAGTACCACTCCTGTGCTATTTAGACCAGCGCAAGGCATGGATGTCACAGTAAAATGACACAAAGGAAGTAGCACGTCACTGGAATGGTGGCAAAAGCTATGTGAACGCACAGGCCACTAGGAAGGAGAGAAGAGGAACTCAGCTAGTTTTAGGATTCAGGAAAGTTTCTTTGCTTAAAAGTCATTTGTGTCTTTCAACTTTCTGTCACCATCACAAAATACCTAAGATAAACAACTTAAAAGTGGAAATGTTTATTTTGATTCCTGGTTTAGAGGTTTCAGTCCATGGTTGCTTGGCTCACTGCTTTCAGGCCTGTGGCAGCAGAGCACATCATCTCAAGGGTACATGGCAAGGAACCTGTTAACCTCATGGCAGAAGAGGAGATGAGGACTCGGAGAAAGAGGAAAAAATGAAGGAGAAGGAGAGGGAGAAGAGGAGGGGGTGGAACCCCTGCAAGGCCCTACTCTCAATGACCTAATTTTCTTCCTCTAGGCTCCACCCCCTAAAAGTCTGACCACCTCCCAGCAGGATCACAGGTGGCTGCCCAGTCCTCTAGCATATGGTCCTATGATCCAGACCTTAATAGTATGTTATTCCTAGAGCTGAGGGACAGGTAAGTTTCACAGGTATTCCTGGCAGACAACACTTCAGCACCTGGGGTAATTCTAAGGTACATAGAAAACTGTGGCTGGAATGTGGCAGGAGAAAGAGCCAGTGACAAGAAATGAGCTCAAAGAAACAGGCACATCTGGGATCAGAGAGAGCCTATCAGTCCACTTAAAGGGATATGAGATTTTCTGCTTAACTTAGTGGACAAGCAACTGATGAAAGATTTTTAAGGCAAAAAGTGACTATTCCTTCACACAGATCTGAGCAATGGAGAAGATCATTCAATGGTCCCAAAAGAAGAGGTGATGACTCGGACCATAAGTGGCATCAGGAGGCACAAGTGAACAGAGACACAGTCTACTTAGGGAGACTGGATGTGGCAGATATTCCTCCAGGGCAAAGACCAAGAGTTCTGCAGTAGACATGCTGAGTTTGAAATTCCCGTCTACCATGCAATAGAAGAGGTTGCATAGGGTAGTAAGATTTATGAGCATGAAAGAATCACTACACTCAACTCACACCATTTTTTTTAAAAAAAAGTAAACATAAAAACAAAACCAAGTTGAGCATCCAGAGAGATAAGGGAAATTTAGGAGAAAAGACTCAAAATAACATGAGAAGGAGGGGGGCCAGCTACTGTGTCACGCTGTGATATGCCTGAAGACACTTCTTTCTGTCATGGTTGGTCTCAGCAAGAGCAGTTTCAGGACAGAAAGTGAGGGACAAGTTGACATGGAGAGATTAGATAACGACAGGGAAGTTGAGGCAGAAATGGTGCAGGGCGGGTGATTCTCTCAAGGAGACTGGCAGGGGGAGGGGAATCAGAGCAGCCCCCGGGTGCAGGAAAAGCTGGGTTGTTAGGGATTCTGCTTTTTCTGTTATTCTTAAAAAGGGAGAGAGACACATATGTATCAATATATCTCACAAAAGGAACAGAGAGAGAGATATCATAAAGGGGAGGATATATATATACAGGGCCTTCACACTGAGCTGAAGCTCTATCTTTTTTTACTATTTTCATTTTAAGACAGACTTGTGCTAAATTTTCCAAGTTGGGCTCCAACTTACGATCCTCCTGCCTCAGCCTCTAGAATGCTAGGATTACAGACACATGCCACCATTCCCACCAAGGAAGCTGTGTGATTTATATGTAACTACCCTAGGAAATAATCTAAGTGAGAAGAGACACTTACAAGCAATGGAAGAGAAGAAACGAGTGAGGGACAAAAGTCCTGAGCCACCTATGGGGCTGACGGCAGAAGCAGAGTGGATGGCTAGACCCAGGGAAGCTTTCTCTCTCTGGTGCCAACTGGAGAGGCCACATGTAGACAGCACAATCCTGTCACCCTGCACAGGGCTTGTGTGGAAAATCAGTCTAATGCTTTCCAAAGTCTCTGGACCATGATGAGGAGAAACCCTGAGGCTGAGAAATGCTGAAGGGTGCCTGTTCACAAGCACAGCATTCTTCAGGATGCTGAGGTCCTGCCACCAGCACAACTATGTTTACTGACTTGGCGATAGAACCATTTAAAGGTGCCAGACTCTGAGTTTATTCCACTAAAGCAAAGAAGGAAAGAAGGAAAGAAGGAAGGAAGGAAGGAAGGAAGGAA